>OZ010716.1:28104750-28142250 GCA_963932345.1 Ophion ventricosus
AATCCTAATTTATTAGTATAGACAAGTTTTTTAACACTAACAAATAATTTTTGATTTAACAATTAAAAATTTTAAAAACAATTTAATAAAGATATCGTTTTATTTTTTTTTTTAATCTTTATTAAAGTCTTATTTAAAACAAAATGTGATGTCTTTATTTTAATCCTGTCGAAGTTTGCTTTGTTGGAATGGAACAAAAATTCTCTTTTATTTCCTTTTTCTCCATTTTTATTGTTATTCAAAATATTTTTCTCTAGAGTTTACTTGTCGGTCTCTGATAGGAATCTTGAAAGAAGTGCATCGTAGCTTTGATCAGCAAAAAAAAAACACTTGCAATTAGAAGAAAAAAAATTCGTTGCATCCCAGCGATGAAAAATATCGTTTATTTTTAATGAAAAAAAAAATTCTTTCCCAACTACGTTCAATGTCACGTATAATTTATTGAGCTCGCAAAGTGCTCTCGTTTTGTTTTTTTTTGCTAACTACACTTGTGGCGAAAAATTATAATTACGTTCCGAACGACCCAATAATAATTCATTTGGCTCGCACACTGCTCTCTTTTGTGTTTAAAATAATTTTACACTTGCAACGGACCCCAATGAAATCTCATGTACCGAGAGAAGCTTGTCGGCGGGCGGCAGGGGGGGGGGGGGGCGGGCGGGTTGGATAAAGTTTCCACCGGTACGAGAGAACCTTCGTGCCATTTGAAAATTGTGATCGAACGAAACGTGTTTTTAGCAGTGCTCCTACAAAGAGGCTTCGTTTATTTATATTTTTTTTTTGTGTTTACTTCTCATCTGGATATTTCTCGCGAGCATTCGCCGCTCGTGAAGCTGCTGACTCGGTCCGTTTCTCCCGCTCGGTACATCGCACACACATACACATATGTGCGCACGCAAAACAAACGCGAGAATCTCGTAGCCCTCGCGAACGTTTGTATCTTTTTCTTTTGCCCCTCTTCATCATACGTTCTTGCTCCCTTTTGCTCTGGAGACAGAGAGAGAGAGAGAGAGAGAGTGAGAGGGGGTGAGGGCGAGAGAGAGCGAGAGTGAGAGGGGGAGTGAGCGAGAGGTCAGGGCTATTGGCTCAGTTGCGACGTTCTTCCTCTACGTGTATATATATATATATATATATATATATATATATATATATATATCACACCAGAAACTATTCGAAGGTCAACAGAATCATTCATCCGACGTCTTCCAAAATGTGCCGATGTTAATGGCCATCACTTCGAACATTTGTTACAATAAATTTTTTACACAAAAAAATTCAATTACATTATTCGGATATTCTTATTGTCAATACCATCACGATTTCCCGTTTTTACACGTGTATTTTGGTGAAAAATCATTTCAAGGTCACGATATCATAGGTCGTTGGATTCGTCTGAATATCAGCTAAAAAGTCTTAATAAAAAAAAAACATGTTCCCATTTGAAAAACCATTGATGACCTTGAGAACGCAAAAACTATGACCTTGACAAAAATGAATTTTACACCACTGCATCAGCCCTTCGATATCAATCAAATTACCTCCTGACATGTTTTTCGTCACTCTAAAGGCAACGGGGAGATATTTGGGGTAGTCACGTTAAATGGTCCACCCTGTATATATACATATATATATATATACATACATACATATATATATATATATATATATATATATATATATATATATATATATATGTGTACACATATATATACAGCACACTCGCGTATGTATATTTCTTTACGAACAATCCGCGGGGGAACGACCCCGACGACGATGACGATGACGGCGACGACGCCGTCGCCGCCGCTCCGTAGGATTCTTGATCTCTCGGCATTCGCGCCCCCTTTGTCCCCACGCAGAGAATAATACCCGCGCGCTCATCATCGATGTACACGCACCTAACGTTGTTCATTTTTTTTACACGCGCTTATCAAGCTCGAAAAATCAAAACGACCGTGCGAACGCGGATTGTTGTTGCTTTCGATTTATATATATATATATATATATATATATATATATATATATAACATGGGTCATTAAGTCCCGGGACTGACACACAGATGGCGCCGCCAATGCCATGCCGCTTTTGTTTTTCGGTAGTACCAACCTTCAAAAGTTACGTGTAAAAGTTCCATGACATTCGGTTCAGTCGTGTCGAGATATTGAAGGTTAAGTGACGCTACATTTTGTTTTTGTTTAAACGATGGATAAAAACGAGTTTCGTGTGTTAATCAAACACTGTTTCTTAATGGGAAAGAATACCGTTCAAGTTCAGCAATGGCTTGAAAAGTGTTACCGGGAAAAGTGCCCATCGAAAACAACCATTTGCCGATGGTATGCGGATTTTAAACGCGGTCGAACAACCACCGAAGACGCGGAGCCCTCAGGTCGTCCAATTGAGGTGGCTACGCCCGAAAACATCCAACAAAATTCGGAAAATTGTTATGTTCGATCGTAAAGTGAAGTTGCAAGAGATAGCTGACATTCTAAAGATATCAAAAGGCACCGTGGTCAAAATTGTGCATGAAAATTTGCGTATGAAAACACATTTGTCCAAGTGGGTGCAGCGTTTGCTCGCAGTGGAACAAAAACAACAACGAATTGATGATTCGGAGCGCTGTTTGAAGCTGTTTACGCGTGATAAAAAGGATTTTTTGCGTCGGTACATAACAATGGATGAAACATGGATTCATCACTATACGCCGGAGTCGAAAAGAGGGTCAGCCGAGTGGAGAGGAGAGCCTATTTTGAGGCAAAAGACAAAACGTTCTATAAGAAAGGCATCGAAAGTTTAGAAAAACGTTGGAATGATTGTATCGCTATGGGAGGTCACTATGTTGATGAATAAAGTCGCATTTTGCAAAAAAAAAAATGTGTTTTTACTGGTTAGTCCCGGGACTTAATGACCCATGTGTTATATATATATATATATATATATATATATAAACCGGTTATAACGACATTGAAGGGACCCTGCAATCATCGACGTTATAGCCGATAGTCGTTAAAAGCGATATATGGACAGGTAATAACGACATTGAAGGGACTATGCAGTACCGCCGTTATAGCAGCTTTGTCGTTGTAAGAAATGTTACAAGCGGGTTCGACTGTATCTCAGGGTGTCTACCGACCTGAAAAGTCATGAAACGTCTTCAATATCATGAAATTACACTCGACCCTGAAAAAGTCATGAAACGTCATGAAAAATTACCAGTCTACCTCATTTCTCTAAGATCTCGGCAGCGCTCATTATCATAGCCGATTTTTGTATTAATTTATCCAAAATAATAAATTTTCGCGGGTTTGCGACAATCTACGGTATTAGCAACGAAAGGTAGTAGAAAAAAAAAATGCCCGTATATGGCTGATACGTGTTTTTTGTACACCAAAAACACAAAGAAAATAGTTTATTAGAAAAAATAACGAAATTGAAAAAAAAAATTCGTTGCATCGCAACGATGCAAACTTCAACATGTGGAAAGTTAGGTTGGATTAGCGATAGAAAAGGATTCGATTGCGAAGGGCAATACGTAAAAATTCGCAAGGGTATACGTTGGGACTCTAGGAAAATAAATATGAAAGAAGAAATATATATATATAATTTTTTAAGAAATATAAAAAGAAAAAGGAAAGAAAGGATCGCGAGGTGTCCTGGACAAGGAGTTATCCGGAGACGTCGTATAAACGAGAAGGACTCGCTGATTATATTAAATGGCTGGTAAAACGATCTGCTTAACATAGCGTTTATCTGTTCTTCCTTGGTTTTACTACTTTTTCACTGCCTCGTCAGCCATTGCCCATAAAGTCTCGGGCTGCCGTGCGGCGCGCCCTCGCCTCTCTCTCTCTCTCTCTCTCTCTCTCTCTCTCTCTCTCTCTCTCTCTCCCTCTCTCTCTCTCTCTCTCTCCCATATCTCCCTCCGTCTCAGGAAAACCGCGTATAGTCCTCGATACGCCTTTTCATCCCTTCGTCTCGATTCCGTCCGCTTTCACACGCTCTCCCCCTTCCCCGCTCTAGTCCATTTCCAACGCGACTCGTCTTTCCCATTTTTTTTCGGCTCAACGAACCAACCCAAACTCACATCTACTGCCAAAATGCAGAACCGCCAATTTACGTTTACCCTTTTCCCGAACTTTCGCGAAGAATATTATTGTTCTTACGCCAAGACGAGATTCGATTTATTTGTCATTAGTCATTAAATAAGGATTCAAAGTTTTCCATGTCACACGTTTCTTCACAATTCTCGGTGCCCCAAAAAACGAAATCGATTTGGGCTTTGCAATTGCCAAAAAATAATAAAAAATTTCATTCAATGTTCAAATGAAAAAGAAATAATATAATTTATATTATTTTCTTCGTTTTTTTTTCTTCAGCTGTTGGATAATGGGCACGTTGTTTTTTTTCAGCCAATCCTCTTTACGTTTCGTCCACGAAAATGATCAATAATTGATCAATCAAGTACTAGCTTGCTCGATTCTATAAAATGGAAGTTGGGGGGGGGGGGGGCATGTTTTAATGAAATTTGTGCACAAAAAAAGAGGCGCATTTATATATATATATATATGTATTTATAAACACGTGATTCCACTCGGGACTTTGGACAACCCCGAGAAGCGCGGTGAGGAGAGAAAAGAAAGGGGCGGATGCGGCGTAGAGGGGCAAAAAAAGAGGAATAAGAACGAGAGAATGGACTCTCTCTCGGCTTCTTTGCGTCCCGAGGGATCGAGCCAGAATCGAGAGAGATCGAGTGAGAAACAGAGGGAGTCAGAGAGAGAGAGAGAGAGAGAGAGAGAGAGAGAGAGAGAGAGAGAGAGGGAGAGAGGGAGAGAGAGACCATACCAGACGCGGCATGAGCCTCGAAAACTCTTCGAAGGAATCCCGCTGTTTCCTTTTCTTTCTTGAAGTTCTATTTTTCTCTAGCAATCGTGAGACCAAAGGCCCTTTTCATTTTTCTCCCCATCTTTGGCATTTGGACAGCCCTCATCTCGTTCTCCCCTATACGTTTATTTGACGTGGACTTTCTTCTCATAAATACAATTCTTATACAAAATTTCCTTCATGTAGTTCATGCATCCTACGATGATTTGTTTTTTTTTTTTTTTCCCACCGTGTACGCTGATATTTCACGCACAATATTTTGTAACCAATATATCAATCCTATTTTTCTTTGCCCGTAAAATCAAACGATGGATACACGTTCTTCAAGTTTACTTTTTTTTTTCTTCTCCGCGATCTTGAAGTTTTTCCACCGTGTACGTCAATATTTAAGTCACAATATTTTTCGAAATATATTTAAAAATACTTTTGAATATCGCGACTGATACACGTCTTCAAGGTTTAGTTTTTTTTTTCCCTCGGTCCTGACGTTTGCGTCATTGTAGTGCAACGAAGAATCTTTTTTGTTTTTGTTTGACACTATCAACTATTCTTCATAATTTTTTTCGCACTTTTGGATTGTAGAGTACGAATGAAAAATTCTGAAAAAAAAAAAAAAAAAACGTTTGATATACACAAGGGTGGACCACGCAACGTGTGCACCTCTTTTACGACCAAAATATGCGTTGCACAAAAAAATGTTTTATACAAAAGTTACATGGTTTATAAGGCTACACTATGTGGTGCATTTATTTTTTTTATAGGTGGAGGCACTTCGAAGATTTGAAGGTCAACTTTATTTTTTCAAATGGAATGCTATATTTTTTATAGCGTAATATGGATAGAGTATCGAATTCTGAGTAAAAAACGTATAGACCTTTATTAGCCCTAGAGTTAATAGCTAACGAGTAATTTCACTTTATTACTTAAAAATTTTCTTCACGTAATATCAAGTTGGAGATTCAAATCTACTACAAATTTCTGAATGGCAGTGTTTACATCACAGTGTTTATCAATATGAACACATTTACCACATCACACACACTTATCATGATTCACAATCTTCTCAATGATTGTAATCCAGTATTAAAGTATCCTTCGGTGATTGTGCGTGATTATTATCAGAAAGATCAAAGTGAAAATGAATTTTTCTAATAGCATATCAAGTTTTTCACTATTCTTTCGCAAAAAACACCCTTTTTCGCTCAAAAAATCATAGTTCCGTGAATTTTTAACATTTTTACCTAAAATTTGAACGTGATACTCCTTAGATATGCTACTTTTTGGAAAAAAATAGTAGCACAGTGCGCGTTCCAAAAGAGGTATTTATTCCGACATGTGAAGAGGGTCGATTTTATGGTATGAGGATACTTCAAACTCCGACCGACGGGTCGATTCTACCCAGTGAAACCACGAAGGGTTAAAGATTCTCTTTAGAGACCCACAACCTAAATCTATTGAGAATTATTAAAAATAATAAAAATTGAGGCAAGTGGAAAAATAAAATTCCTTGCATTCCAACGATGCAACGGAACATCCGTAAGATTCAAAAAGGTGAATAACACTACAAAGTTTTCCTGACTTTTCCGCGAGATTTGCGCCCTTTGTACGCTCTTCTCCATAACCCCTAGACTTTCTCTCTCTCTCTCTCTCTCTCTCTCTCTCTCTCTCTCTCTCTCTCTCTCTCTCTCTCCCCCCCCCCTCTCTCTATCTCTCTCTCTCTCTCTCTCTCTTTCTTTCTTTCTTTCTTTCTCTCTTTCACCGCTTTCCTTACCGTTTATTTTGTCGTTTTTTTCTATGCACTCGTACAGAGCGGGGCGAGTTTCGACGGGAAAAAGAGCGCGGATGCTGCGCCGTTTCGCGTCTCTCATGCGTAGTCAACGAGCTTACTCGTCGCCCACGAGAACCATATACGAGTCGTTCGGATCTATACTCGTATACATATCCATGCACTTGTCTATTTTTATTTGACTTCCCGACGTCGTCACGGAGTCTTGTGTAAAAGATTGCAGTAAAGAAGAAAAAAAAAAGATCAAGCGTATATAAAACTTCTATACGTATAGTTGTATGTGTATGAAAATAAGTGTGCATATATACAAACACCATTGTGCTCGTCGAAGTTCCGGTCTACGAAGCGCAACGAAGAATCTTACTATCTATTCACGTACTTTTGTGTGTGTGTTTATGTGTAGACGTATATATGTATCATTACGTATGTATAGTATCGTATTGTATGTGCGTACACGTGAAAAATATGACGTTGAAGTTTGCATCGTTTGAATGCAACATTATTTATTTTTTCAATTCATTCTCTATTTTTATTATTATCGAAAGCCTTTTTTTTTTTTAAATTGAGATCGTAAATTTCTAATTACGTTAAAGGGATTGAGCGATTCTCACATCATAAATTGGCGAATAAATAAATAAATAAACATTTGGTGCATTTCAACGATGAAAACTTAATCGTCAATGAAATTTAAGGGGGGTGACATGTTGACGATGATAAAATAATTTTCATCGTGTTTTTTTTTTTTGGAAAGGAACAAAAGGTTTTACATTTATGAAACTTTAGGTGTAGTTATTTACATAATTAAACTGTTTAACCCTTCGCGTTCACACGTTCTGGCTTTCGTTTAAGGCAGTAGTCTCGCCAAGGCGTTTTTTTATAGATTTTTTTTTCGAGGACTCATTCAGGACATTACCTGCAAAATTTCAAAAGGATTCACCGTCCCGTTTTCGAGATATTGTCAATCTAAGATTTCATGGTTTTACACGAGTTCTTGTGGGGAGCAGTGGAAAATTTTACATTTCACGCAACAACTTCGAAACTTTTCTACAGATTTTTTATTTTTAATTCACAATTCACAGAGGAACATATGACGAAGTGGGTAAAAAAAAATCAGGACTTTTGACCGTCTAGTTTCAGATATCTAGCGATTGAAATTAAGGCCTTAGGCCATCCTAGGATTTTTCAAAAATCGTTTTGTTTCGTTAGAAATGTACCTTAGTACCAATAAGATTTTCGAATTCTAGCGCAACCCCTCTTGATTGATGTCGTAACTTTCTACTAACTTTAAGGCCGTCTTCTAGTCTAGAGGGCCAAAATTTGGGGATTTTTCAACATGCGATTAAAAAAAAAAACAAAAAATATTTCCGTATCTATCTTTTTACCACATATTTATTCATCCTTTGACATTGTATAAAAAAATTGGCGAAAAAAAATATCCATAATTCTGGTAAATGCAGGCTGGTAAACTGGGGGTGGAAAAAAAAACGGCCTCTCCTGGTTGACATGATTCTAACCCTCCTGGTCATCTGAAAAAAAAAAAATAGATTCTTAATTAGGAAGGATGTCATTATAGCCCCTACCTCAGGCAAAAAAAAAAATCGCGAAATGGCGGCTGTTTAAAAAAAAGGTCATTTTTTGCCGTTTTTTTTCACGATTGTTGATTTTTTTAAAATAATTAGTAACAAAATTTCGCGATAAATCTGGTATGGGCGATAGAAGGGTGTATAGAGAAGGTCCACAAAAAATTTCAAGTAAATCGGTTCATTACAACTTGAGATATCATGTCAACCGTCTCGAAAAAAGTAGTTTCGAGAAAAACGCGTTTAAAGATTCGAGTACAGTTTCAGGCAGTCTAAGTCATATAATGGTACATATACTTACATTTCGTTAATCGGCGATTCCTGGTCCATAAAATATTCCTTCTTCTTCAAAATCGAAGTCTTTTGATGTGAATATCACGAAGGGTAGGGCCTCAGGTAGTCGAGCAGACAGAACCGTCTATTGTTCGATTCGGTCCGGCAGCGCCAGTTAAGTTTCCACCTCACTAATTACAGCTGTAACTCCGTTAATACTTGGAATTTACAAATTTCCTTTGGAGGGTATATTCTTGAAATACTAATAATTGAAAATATGCAAAAAAAAAAATCGATTTTTTCAAAATTCTAGACCAGAAGACGGCCTTAAAGCTTCACTTTTCACGAATTGTCAATGTCCTGGCCGGGTTATACATTCCGTGAAAGTGTACTTGCTCGCAATTGATTTCAGCCGGAACATTGAAATGTCCAAAAATAAAGTGCAAGTCATGAAAAATGATTTTGTGATTTTTCTGGTCTGTTCCATGAGAAAGATCACAAAATCGTTTTTTATGGCTTTTATTCTTTGAAAGGTCCCGGTCAGGTGAATCGGACGAGGCAAGCCTGGCCAGGGCCCAACGCAAAGTAAAATATGCCCGGTCACATTTCTCCACGGGATAGAGGAGTATGCTGCCAAGAAAAAAATATTTAATTTAAATAAGACCTATTTAAATCAAATAGGTTTTTTTCCTTGTCTCACGGCCTAGTACGATCCTACTTGTTTCAAATATTTGTTTAAATTTGTTCAAGCAATTCTTTTTAAATATTAAATATATTCAAATTAAATAAAGACAATACACGATATACCGCATGAATACGAGAAAGGAATA
The DNA here is from genome assembly GCA_963932345.1 of Ophion ventricosus. Classification (NCBI taxonomy): domain Eukaryota; kingdom Metazoa; phylum Arthropoda; class Insecta; order Hymenoptera; family Ichneumonidae; genus Ophion; species Ophion ventricosus. The sequence continues at coordinate 28,114,096 of OZ010716.1, forward strand.
TTCATGAACAGTTTCATGACATAAAAGTGCGGTGAAAAAAAGTTAAATTATTTTTCGTTTTTTTTTTTGTTTCACTAACAAGGCTGTTATTTGGAAAAAAAAACGAAAGGTATCGTCGTGCCTTTTATTAACAGGCGCGGCTATTTATGTATAGAAAGACTAAGACTTTGCCTCAACTGCAGAATGTTACAACAGTCTTCTAATGAAAACAAAGCCATGAGATTTTTGAGAGACTGAATCGTGTGCCATTTTTCCGTCTGTCTCTTTTGTCTTATACTACCAGATGAAACCAAATTATAGATTTATTAGGAATAAATAAAATATTTACTTAATAGACGATATTAAATAGATCTTGATTTGAATAAATAAATATATTTAAAAGATAGATAGAAAAGATAAATATATTGAAAGAATAATTTTCATAATGGAATGCAGTGGGAAAAATTTGATTTCACGAAAAATCTAGTTAATTAAAAAAAAAAAAAAATCAAATAGACGCATCTAGTTAATATCAAACATTTTTTTGTCAGTATACGTATTCCTTTTTATCCCCTTTTCCTATATTTCCGGAGCCTAACCATGCCCATATGGTTCTTCAGTTCTTCCCTTCGTGCTCTTCTCTTCCCATTAATAGAATAGATCTTGATTTGAATAAATAAATATATTTAAAAGATAGATAGAAAAGATAAATATATCGAAAGAATAATTTTCATAATGGAATGCAATAGGAAAGATTTGATTTCACGAAAAATCTAGTTAATTAAAAAAAAAAAAAAAATCAAATAGACGCATCTAGTTAATATCAAACATTTTTTGTCAGTATGCGTATTCCCTTTTACCCCCTTTTCCTATATTTCCGGAGCCTAACCATGCCCATATGTTTCTTCAGTTCTTCCCTCCGTGATCTCTTCTCTTTCCATTACTCTTCCATTTCTATACGTTGTTTTTGATTTGTTTACTTCCTACAACATTTCCAATTCTCAATTTTATTCCAATGTTATATTTCCTGGTCCGTTTTTTATTCGTAGAGCTCACTCGTAGTTTATATATTTCCTCTACTTACTCAACTATATACGTTATATAAATAAATGAATAAACAAATATATTTACAGTTCTGGATGAAACAAAATACGCACGGAAAATTGCAAAAAAAAAAAACGGCACGGTTCTTTATTTCGTCTCTAGTAATATAAATATATATATATTCATTTATTTATTATTATTTATAAATATTTATACATTTAAACAGTCGCACGTAAAGCTGTCCCGTACGGGCCCACATAAATGTGAAAGAGAGAAAGATCGAGCGGAAAAAGTAGCGCGAGCGAGCAATTGCGCCGGGCTGCGCGTGCGATCGTAATCAGGTTTTTTATTGGATCGTTAAGGGCGTGTTGTTTATTATACGGTTCGCACTCGCTACGATCTGATCGGGCGTTTCTTCATTCAGCAGCAATGAAATACCAAGTGCAAACGACTCAGCGCAAAAGGGAGCGAGAGAGAGAGAGAGAGGGGGGGTGGGGGGGATAAGAAAATACTAGAACGTGAACCAATGCACTCATGCATTATCGTGCTCTCATTCAGTTTAAGGGCGCAATTAAAATCAAATAACAAGGAAGAATAGCTTGCCACGCCTTTTATCAAACGTCATATTTTTTAACCTCGATCTTCTTCCTATTATAATTATTCATTAGGTGCGCGGATGTCGTTATCGTTATTGCTGTTTTTAATATTGGCTTGATTTTAATCGCGGCACGTTATTACGGGATTGAAAGACTGAGACGGGGAAAAAGAGATGGAGAGAGAGAGGGAGAGAGAGAGAGAGAGAGAGAGGGAGAGAGAGAGAGAGAGAGAGAGAGGAGAGAGAGAGAGAGAGAGAGAGAGAGAGAGGGAGAGAGAAAGAGAAGTAACGAAGCCGCGGACAAAAAAAAAGAACAGTCGGAAGAGGCTTGACTCGCTTGCATGAAATGGAATGTGGTTTTTCCCTCCAATGGATGTGGCTAAAACATGCTTACTGGTCTCTCTCTCTCTCTCTCTCTCTCTCTCTCTCCGCTGTTTCTCTCTCTCTCTCTTCTTACCTTTCTCTTTCTCTCTATCTTTTACTTCTCCCTTTCTCTCGCCCTTTTTTCCCATTTCTCTTCTTACCTTTTTTTCTCTCTCTCTCTTCACCCTTTTTCTCTTTTTCTCGTGTTCCCCCAATCGTGCTCTCTCTCTCTCTCTCTCTCTCTCTCTCTCTCTCTCTCTCTCTCTCTCGCTCTCTCTCTCCCTCCCTCCTCCCTCTTTCTCCCTTTCTCTGTTCTCTCTTTTCTCTCTTTTCATCTTTCTCTACCTCTCTTTCTCTCTCTCTGCCTCTCCCTCCTCACCCTTCATCCTCTTCGCATGCACACGTGCGCAGGGCCTGCTGGACCTGTGCAGCGTCATGCATATGGCCAGGATTAGTTTGCTCGAGAGCATCGAACAGCATGGGTAAAAATCCACCAGGCACGGTGCGCAAAGTATGCGATGCTTGTACATAGGGAGAGACTGAGCGAGCGAGAAAAAGCAAGATTCAAGGTGAACAGGACTTGTCGTCCTTACCTGATGCTGCACTCTCTCACACCTATACCCGTGCGCGAGTAATCCTTTCTTCTCTCTCTCTCTCTCCTTCCTTTTTTCCCTATCACCCTTTTCTTCCTCCTACTCTCACTCTCTCACTCTCTCACTCTCTCTCTCTCTTCCTATCGATTCGCGAACGAAATTCCCGCATCCAGACCTCTCGTTTAGCGACCAAAGAACCTCGTGCCGACGACTAACGAACCTTCGTCTATAAACGCATACGCGCTCAATAACGTCTACGCATAATCAGCCGGATGGTTTCCCTATATATTGTGTGTGTATGTGTATATATATATACACACGAAGATCATTCACCGATATCTTTCCGTCGTTCATGTTCACCCACGTAGCAGAAGACCGCCGAACATCGCTACACAATAAGACGAACAAGAACCGAAGTGAATCACGCTCACCTTGATATCGCATCGGAGCACTCTCGTCAAGGGCTCTTTCTCTCTCACGCTGGTCTTGAGCCCTTTGGATGCTTTATTTTTTATACTCGAGATGATTTAATATCGTACGTATATATATATATATATATATATATGTGTGTGTGTATATATGTATGTGTGTGTATATATATACAGGGTGTCCATTTTATCTCTGCCACCCGAAATAACTCGGTAATTATCGACGTCACAAAAAAATGTTCCAGACAAAAGTTGTACGGTGTGAAGGGGGCCATCAAATGCGACCATTTTTTTGTATTTCGGTGGAGGCGCTGACGCACAGTGAAGGTCACCTTCACTTTTTTAAAGGGAATGGTACATTTTTTTTTCAACCATCTTGTGGAGCACCTCAAGCCGCATAAAAAACATTTGGGGGTCAAAGTCGTTCAAGGTCATTCAAGGTCAGTATCGATGATACAAATCTAAATATCTCGAATCACTGCCAAATATTTAGTAGTGATCCAAGATATTTAGATTTGTATTTTTTTAAAAATTTATTATTATTATTATTATTCCTTCGTTTACCCTTTTTGGGTTTTTACGGCTCCTAACTCTTTTTCCTCTGTTTCTTTCCTTCTTTCCTCTATTTCTTTTCCTCTTTTTCCTCTGTTTCTTTTCCTCTTTTTCCTCTGTTTTCTTTCCTCTTTTTCCTCTGTTTCTTTCCTCTTTTTCCTCTCTCCGTTCCTTTTTCTCCCCCTCCCCCTTGCGGCCGCTGCCGGCTTCCTGCTCTGTATCGCATTTGCCATGGGTATAGGAAAACTGCGGAAAACCTATACCGATACAGACCCGGTCCCAAGTTCGCCTCCCGGCCACGGAACGAGTTTCATCGAAAAATGTCGAAGAAAAATTTCGTCCGCTACCGGGGTTCGAAACCCGGGACCTTCCCGATCCGCTGGCAAGCACTTTTACCCACTAAGCCAACGCATCGGAGATACTTAGATTTGTATTTCATTTTAATAGGTGTTCGAAATTAGCTTAAAATGAGAGATATCGGAGATCGTAGTCATCGACAACACACTTCGAATACCTTCTGTTTGTTTACCAACTCGCGTCAATCTGTATCGTATGTAACTCAATCGAGGTTGTCGTTCAGTTTGATTTCGAATTTGGATAAGAGCTATTCATAGTTCGAAAATCTACCGTCAATTCGAAAAAGTGGACATGATACTGTGTTACGGTGAAGCAAGTAAAAATTCCACGAGAGATAAACGCCTTTCTGTACTTTCTATGACCTTCAATGACCTTATGTTATAGGTCGTTGAACTCGTTTTAAGCTCCTCTTTCATGATACAGAAAAATAAACAGACCGATCCATTTTAAAAAAATGGAGTTGACCTTCAAACGTCCGAAGTACCTCCACCTGCAAAAAAAACTATTATCGCTATCGGATGGCCCCTTTCGTACTGTGCAATTTCATTTCAGCAAATATTTCTGTGAACCTTATAGTTTCGAAGATATCCAAGGTGCTAATAGTTATTGGACCACCCTGTATATATATATATATATATATATATGGCTAACGACAACGTGTACTCTCTGCTACACGTGTATACTCGGTTTCCGTACCCGTTAATTACATACACGAGGTAAGAAGCGGGCGTATTCTTCGTTCACGACCGGAAGTCGTTGTTACGGCCATCGGATATAATTCTCCCGTACCGCGACCGCTGTCATTCTGGCAATTCAATCTTATCACTTGCTCCGCATCGTGATTCGACGGAAATTGGGCTGTTATTCTCACTACCGTAAAATCACATCGAAAATTTGTATCTCGAGAATGTTTAATTTTTTTTATTTATTTTTAAAGCCAATGAACTATACTGAAATAAGAAGAAAAAAAAAAATCCGATCTCATATCGTCCATGCACTGTTCGTAACATTAATTCGCTCGGTTTAGCGGAGTGCGGCACGGAAAGTGGGCTGAACGAAAGAAGTGCGTGAAAAAAAAAAACGCGCGAGAAAGAGAGAGAGAGAGAGAGATAGACAAAAGATTACGGAGCAGGAGTAAAAAAGAGAGCAGATAAATAGAGAGGGTTCTACAGCGTGAATTATGTGGAGGGGGGGGGGGGGGGGAGGTATCGCGAGGAAGGCGGCGGGGGAAGAGAGAGGAGAGAAAGCGATTTAAACAAACCATACGTTACGTCGCGATAAAATCTCTCACACGGTGGCTGTAAACTTCGGTCGGCTAGGTGAGCCCCCTCACTAGCTTGTGTGTTATATCATAAAAATCTCGTAAAATAAGCTCGTAAAGCTGGATGGTTGAAGACGCGTACGTAACCGACCTCTATGTGTATAGATGCAAATATATATACATATATACAGACAGTACATTTGCCTATACAGTCGAAAATGGGACGTTTTCGTTCATACATCTGGCTGTATTTACCAGATCTGTAAATATGAAACCGGAATTTGCTCATCGATGGCCCTAGCTGTCAATTTAGTTACCGTTAAGTTGCGTCTCTGGCGCCATTTGCTTTGTTGACATCTGACAAAGATTTTTAACTCACAACAATACAAGTTTCATACCCCAACATAGTTTGTTGTAGCGTTGAACATGTCGAATTTTGTGCCTGAAAATTACGATTTGCGGACAGCATCAATTTTCTGTTATCATTTGAAGAAAACTGCTGCAGAATCGCATCGAATGCTTGTCGAAGCTTACGATGAGCATGCTCTTGGTAAATCACAGTGCTTTGAGTTGTTTTCAAAAATTCAGAAGTGGCGATTTTGACGTGAGAAACGAAGAACGTGGGAGGCTACGGAAAAATTTTGAAGACAGCGAATTGCAAGCATTGTTGGATGCTAAAACCTGGCGAAACTGTTAATACTGAACGCTACCGACAACAAATGATCGATTTGAATCAAGCTTTGCGTGAAAAACGAACAGAATATCAAAAAAAGGCAACACAAAGTAATTTTGCTTCATGATAATGCACCATCACACACAGCAAAACTGGTCAAGGAAACGATTGAGGCGTTTAGTTGAGAAATACTTTCACATGCGGCTTACTCATCAGACTTGACTCCGTTCGATTACCACTTATTTGCATCGATGGGACACGCACTTGCTGAGCAGCGCTTCACTCCTTCCCGAGCAGAAATTTGTTCAGGGTGAAATCCGGACCGGATCAGGCTGCCACAATAGCAAATCCGGGCCGGATCAGGCAAATTTAGTCCGGCCCTGATCAGGGATGTAACGCTTTTGCAAATTCAGGTCCGGATCAGGCACCTTATCAGGCTCTGATCAGGCGCTTTATCAGGCCCGGATCAGGCACCTTACCAGGCTCGGATTAGACACTATATCTGGCTCGGATCAAGCAACTTATCTGGCCCGGATCAGGTGCCTCATCCAGCCTGAGACATGCGTGTCATCTGGCTCAATCATTTGATTAATTTTTTGTTTAAAAATAGATCAACATTTATTAAATTATTATCGCAGTAACACGTTATCAAGTTTACTAACGTTATTAAAAATATGAAACATATGAAAACATTTTTTTAAAGTTTAAGTTTTTATTTTACTTGACTTGATCGATTAGTTTTTGTTCCGGTTTTGGCGACGACCGTCCCAATCTTTCCGGCCCAATCTGTCCGGCGCAAATCATGCGTGCCTGATCAGGGCGCCTTATTGATACCTGATAAGGCTTCTATCCGGCGCAAATCAGGCGTGCCTGATCAGGGCGCCTTATTGATCCCTGCTCAGGCCTCTGTCTGGCACAAATCAGGCGTGCCTGATCAGGGCGCCTTATTGATCCCTGCTCAGGCCCCTGTCCGGCGCAAATCATGCGTGCCTGATCAGGGCGCCTTATTGATACCTGATAAGGCTTCTATCCGGCGCAAATCAGGCGTGCCTGATCAGGGCGCCTTATTGATCCCTGCTCAGGCCCCTGTCTGGCACAAATCAGGCGTGCCTGATCAGGGCGCCTTATCGATCCCTGCTCAGGCCCCTGTCTGGCTCAAATCAGGCGTACTTGATCAGGGCGCCTTATTGATCCCTGATCCGGCCCTGATGGATCCTCAGGCAGCCTGATTAGATTTCTGCTCGGGTTACGAAAATGTACGGAAATGGCTCGATGACTGGTTTGCCTCAAAAGAGCAACAGTTTTTTTTTTTGGCGTGGCATCCACAAATTTCCAGACAGGTGGGAAAAATGTATAGCTAGCAATGGACAATACTTCGAATAAAATATTTTTCATCGTTTTCGTACAATAAACGTGTATTATCTATACGAAAATTCCGGTTTCATGTTTACATACTTGGTAGATGTATAAAGCTATTAACCGATTATATATAATATGCATTTATCAATATCTTAGGTGTATTAAAAAGAAATCCATTATTTTTGCCTTCAATTTCATGCAAAAATAATGGATTTATATCTAGAATTTAAATCTCCAATTTACAAAAACAAAAAACACTTTCGATGATCAAAATGAGAAATGTAGCATAAAAAAGTATTTTCGTTGCACTCCAACGATGCAAACTTCAAAACCATGAAAGTCATTGACCAGAATGGAACATAAAATATTTGCTTGATTAAAATCGCTTTTTTTCGTTAATATTTTGCGTTTGAAATTTACTCGATTTTCGCTACGGAATTAAGCATAGACCCAATATAATTTTATTTTAAGTTCACTATTGATAATGTAATCAGATTTATAAACGTAATTGCTGGGTCAATAATGTATTTAAAATAACACTATTTATTATTATTATTTCCCATGGGCCTTTATGAGTTTCCATAAAATTTCCTCCCTATACATAAGTTCATATATTTTTCCATGGGATTCAAAATTGTTCATTTTCTTCATTCTACACGCCTTCTACTCTAGTGTCTAGTTATTTTTTCCCGCGAGTGCGCGCGTTCAAGTAAGTTCGGAGCTCATCCGGACGCGAAAGGCTCGAACATTGCTGCGATTAAAAATCGTTTTGCTCTCCGAGATTTTGGAGCGTGACGGTGACACGCACGCGTGTTGCCCGGACGACGCATGTACTCGTCTCGACGTCTCGGGACTAGACCGAGACGAAGTGTATATGCATCTTCCTAATTGTATGGTAATACTATGGAGATTGCATGGAGCTAGTGCGGAGGAGCTCGTTTCGCGGGTCATTAGACCCTCCGAACGAGACGAGAACGCGGACTGGAGACAGCGACAGGGAGGAATGCGAACTGGACTGGCTAGTATATGAGGGATTCCCCGTCAATTCAGCAACTTTTTTTTTCGACCATCTCAGATCTGTCCCGTAATTGGTTATATCAAAGTACTACTAAAAGGCATTCTATGTGAATTTTTTCAGATTTTTTTATTCAACATTTTAGAAAATGCCGTTTTTTTTCCAAATGAATATATCTCGGAAACTTGAAGTAACTGAAAAAAAATGTCTCTACATAAAAGTTGTAGTTTTGTGTTAGCTTTCGAGCGGACGACTTGAAATAATTTTTACGTTCCGGTAACGCTGATTTTTTACCAAAAAAGGGGGAAATTATTTTTTTATTCAAAAACAGCCATTTTTTTTGGCTGAAAAAATTACAGAGTCTTCCAGTATGTCTGACGATATCGCAAAAAAATCGCCAGAGTGGCACGGATCGAGGTTCTAGGGTAAAAAAAATGAAACCACACGAATTAATTTTTTTATACCGGAACCTCGACTCATGCCACTCTGGCGATTTTTTTGCGATATCGTCAGACATACTGGAAGACTCTGTAATTTTTTCAGCCAAAAAAAAATGGCTGTTTTTTTTCAGTAACTTCAAGTTTCCGAGATATGTTAACGTGGAAAAAACGGCTTTTTCTAAAATGTTGGATTAAAAAATCTGAAAAAATTCACACAGAATGCCTTTTGTGGTTGTGGAATGAAAGTAACAGTGTAGAAAAGAGTGATGTATAACAGTGGATCATTGTAAAAAGCCGAAAAGGCGATGCAAGTTAAACCTCAAAAAAAAAAAAAAAAAATTTCATCATGGAATGCAATAGGAAAAATTTTATTTCACGAAAAATCTAGTTAATTCAAATTTAAAAAAAACAAATAGGCGGATCTATTTGATACCAAAAGAATTTTTCTCCCAGTGCTGGGTGCCAAATCAAAATTTCTAGTCAGCTTCCAGTTGCAAATTTCAAATAAAACATTCTCAAACTACGTCCGTCGCAAAATAACGCGGAATCCACTTGGACTCCAATGTGGAATGGTGTTGTAGTTTGCATCGTTGGAACGCAACGAAAGTTTTATTTTCTTATTTTTATCATAATAGGAAATCTTTTTTTGCAGATTTATATTGTCAATCTCGTAACAAGGAGCTTAAAAAATGGTTCAGGGGCCAGTCCACTTTGGAGCCACGAAAAAAAGGCTATTTTCGCAATTTTTTTTTGAGGATTTCATAAAAGATATGAATATAAAAGTTGTTGGACTTGATAAATAGTCTTAAAATACATAAAAAAAAATTTAATTCATTTTTATTCATTTTTGAGTACAAAAACTATAGTTTAACGTAACGCCTCAAAAATAGGTGGGCTAGGTAGCTCCATCACAACTCGGCAACGGCTTGTCTGAAACAAAAAAATCAAAGTCCATTAGATTCAGTATGACACCAGCTACAAAATGACCCTCGGATATAAAGTTTTATCAAAAAATAAAAAAATGGCAGATGAAAAACGAAAAAAAGTATTAAAAAAACGCGTTTTTTTCGCAGTTTTGCGCAACAAAAAAAAGAGTAAAAATCAAAATTTTAAAACCATCGAGGGTCATCTTGTTGCGAATCATGTTTACAATATGTGGTTCAAATTTCAAGAGAATCGGTTTATTAATTTTAGAGATACGATGGAGCTAGATTTTGAAAACGTTGTTTCGAGAAAAACGCGTTTGAAGTTTATACTATGAAAAACTCTTACCTAAAATCAATCGGCAATTCCCGCAGCGTAGAAAAATCCCTTCTGATTGCTCATCATCGTCGATTTCTTCAAGTCTTGCTTGCTTTCGTTTGGTTCTGGTCTCTTTTGAGCACTCAGAACTGCGGCGGTTTGCAGAAGCGAACACGCTCGTCATCGCGATTGTCGGCGAATCCGATGGCGATCGGGCCGAGTTTGACTCAGAGAGCTCGGATTTTCATAAAATTTTGACACAATATTTCTGTATGTATGTACTTTCGAAAACAGTAAAAAAAAAATCGATTTTTTGAAATTTTCAAAGTGGACTGGCCCCTTAAGGGTCTTTTCGTAAGCAAATGCTAGCGCAATAAATCAAAAGAATTTGAAAATATTTATTGGATTCCATTGGATTCCAACGATGCAAACTTCAATCTCATAATGTGAACTCTATATACGTTCGGCGCTTTCTAACAAATCCCTATAAGGATGTGGCAGAATTTGGTGAATCCCCAACAAATTTCTATTTCGGTGCCGATCTTCCGTTCGCCATCGAGTCTCTTTGGCTGCTCTTGGCACAGTACCTTTTCTTTTTCCTCTCGTTGAATCTTACGTTTTTAGCCGGAGGCCTTTGCCACTGGGATTACTCGCTTATTGCGCTCAAGAGCCCCGGGTGAAGCCGTGCAAAGGGCAAGAACCAGCGCGGCACAGGGATGACCGAGCGGTGGTGGGCGGGTTGGAGGAGGGGTGAGGGGGCGAAAAGCTACCACGAGAGCTTTGCCATGAAGCAAAGAAGTATTATGAATAATACGCGGGCGTGAAAGTTTTAATTGCGGCAGACAAAACTTGGTCTTCTCGAGATTCGAGGCCGCAGCACGGTACGTAAACTTTTGGCCCTTTTGCTACGTCGCGCTTACAGAAGAGTTTATCAAGTTTCGCTCGTGCCAGACTCGTCGTTTTATTCGATATATATATATATATATATATATATATATATGTGTGTGTATGTATGTCTGAATGTTGCTAAAACTCACGTACTTCGCGATTCGCGTTTCCTAACCCCATAAACTCGAAACTTTTATTAATCTCCAAGAAGCTTCGCGAGCCTCTTCGTCGATCGGAGGCTCTTCTCATCGTTATGCGGTGATCCTGTGTTGCGGAAACAAAAGCCTGTTCGCGTATCTCGACGAGGCAAAAATATTCGCCCTCAAAGCAGTATTGTTGTCGAGAACGCTGTTTTGAAGGTGATTTTTTAGGATGGAATAACTCTGTTGAGGTAGTAGTCTCGCCCCACAGTCACGTTGAAAAGTTTATTCTCCGCTAAATGATGAATACACCTAATATAATGTTTACCTAAGCCTCACTTTTGTATCGGACTATCCATTCGGGCTACTAATACGTAGATACTCTGCGTATACGAATATGCACACACCGCTGTAATCTAGTTCTAGTCTGCTTCAGTCGCTTCGTGGCGCTAGCGTCGCTAGACATTGCTTAATTTAAATCGCTATATCTCTGAAACTAGACGGTCAAAATTCATTTTTTTTTACCCACTTCGTCATATGTTCCTCTGTAATTGAGAATTAAAAAAAAAAATCTGTAGAAAAGTTTCGAAGTTATTGCGGGCAATGTGAAATTTTCCACTGCTTCACATAAGAACACGTGTAAAACTGTGAAACCTTTCGATTGCCGATAACTCGAAAACGAAACGGTGAATTTTTTTTAACTTTTCCAGGTAATCATTTAATAGTGTACTGAATGAGTCCTCAAAATAAAATAAAAATCTATAGAAAAACGCTTTGGTGAGACTACTACCTTAAACTGTTGTCGTTTTCTTTTTTAATTCTGTTGCACACGTTTATTGATGCTTCTCGAGTAGAAATCGTGCTAGACCTGTCTGAGTTACGTGCTAGTAACTGGCTCGACCAATTGGGATCGGTCAAATGGCGATGTGACATCTGGTGACGAAAAATCAAACTATACTTAGGGCAAAGCCTTCAATAGAAATTAGTAGTTCTAATTTCTATTGAAGGCTTTAGTTCTTTAGTTTAGTTTAGTTCTATTGAAGGCTAATAGAAGAAATTAGTAGTTCTAGAAATCCATACTGGATGGACCGTCGGGCAAAAAGTTAGTCCAAGATTGCCGAATCGTAGATTTACAATTCTAGATCATGTCGTACATGTTTAGCCTTACAAATAGCTAATTTAATAATAAATGAACACTTAGTAATGTTAATTTTCCACTTTTAATAATAATCGAAGTCAAATTCGACGATATTGGCGTGTGCTTGAATGAGGTTTTGTCAGTGACTGTACATCTGTTTCAACTGTCCAACAAAAAACTTTCTCAATTTTTAAATTTAATTAATACGTACAGATTATCTTATTATTATCAATAATTACCCAAAAACTCAACATATATTGAGTTTTCCAATAATTGCTATTAATTCATCGTTAAAAAAGGCGATACTCCTCATTAATTTAATTAATTTCTCGACAATTACTCCGTCGATTTATTTGAAACTTAACATAATCAATCGCTTGATCCTAAATCTTGATGATATAATATTATCCGAATTTACGGCCATTTAGTTCCATTCGTTTTGCAACCATTAACGTCTGCAGAAGCTGTTTTCCCAAAAGCGACCGTGTTAATTTCGTATGTTTATAACTACTAAATTATTTAGTGAAAAATTAGAACAAGAATTTTGGCGATTTTTTAATATCCATCTAGTAATACCTCGCTCATATGACAGATCCAAAGTCTACGAGTTAGTATGTAAAGGATATTTAAAAAATTCAATATTCCGACACATTGGAAATTCAGAAAAATTCCTCGATAATTGACAGTTCAATATGACAATCCACAAATTCGAAATATTCAAGGAAAAGAAAAACATTCTCGAAAATTCCGAGATTGAGAATAAAATAGCAATTTTCCATTCCGTCCAGTGAGGTCGAGCGTTTTTCGAAGACTTTTTTGTTCCTCGTTGGCACGAGCTGCCACGCTCGATGACGTTGAATTTTCATTGGATCATTGGAAGCCTCGTTAAAATTAATATCTCTCCACAACGATGGGTGAATTTGCTCGGTCCTTTGATTATTTTCTCACCCCCGAAGGAGCCTCGATCCTTTTGACGACCATCCAAGTGTATGCACCGTATATCCGGCCGCCGCAAAGAGCTCTCTGGGGCGTTTGGGCACGTGGAAAAGCACGTGGATCGAGCTTTCTCTTTCACGAATAATTAGGGGTCGTTAAGGGGCGGGCTGAGATCCGGAGATTGAGCGAGTGTTCGAGAAGGAGAGTTTGCTTCGTGTCGATTCGCGCTCATCTCGCGCCCTTTGCTACTCCCCTCTCCGAGAGCTCATTCACGTCGAATTTGCGGTTGCACTCAAAGCAATATATCCATATATATATATATGTATATGTATTATCGTTTGCGGTTTCATAGAGATCGTTTTGAGTGAGTTGAAATAGCAAGAAAGAGAGTGAGAGAGAGAGAGAGAGAGAGAGAGAGAGAGAGAGAGAGAGAGAGAGAGAGAGAAAGTTGCGCCCCCGTAGTCACAAGGGTGGCTGTAACGTCCGCTCGTAAAAACACCGTAAACTCGACAGCAACAGGTCCCGTGTGTGTCTGGGCTCTGCTCCTCTTGGTCTCCGCGAGTCACAGCCCCGTTTCGCTTTTCCAACGTGGTTTCGCAGTTCGTGTCATGGGCAAGGGCTGAGGCTACCAGGGGGAAATGAGGGTCTAAGGAACAGGCAAATCTGCATCGTAATGATATGGCCGACAATGAGAGAGAGGGAGAGAGAGAGAGAGAGAGAGAGAGAGTTTTTTCGAACAGTATGTGACTTAGGCTTTCTCGCTTTGTCTCGCTTTTATGTTTGATTGCTTTTATACTTATTATGCTTCTACGTGCGTTTAACATGGATTTTTGGGAATTCGTATGATATTATTTAGGAGTTTCGGTAATTTTTTTTTTGCTCATCTGTGTGATGTTTGGGGAATTCGTGTGATTTTTCGGAATTTACATGATTTAGGAATTTCTATTCTTTTTTTTTAGGAATCCCATAATTTTTTTTTAGGGATTGCTATCATTTTTTAGGAATCCCATGATTTTTTTTTAGGGATTGCTATCATTTTTTAGGAATCCCATAATTTTTTTTTTATCAATGCCCATCATTTTTTAGGCATTTCTATTATATTTTTAGAAACTCTTATGATTTTTCAGGAATTCCTATTATTTTTTAAAAATACTCATTGTTTTTTTTTTTCTTTCAAATTCCCATAATTTTTTCTCTCGGAATTCCTATTTTTTTTCAAAGAAATTCACATGACTTTTCAGGAACTCCTATTATTTTTTAGAAATACTCATGTTTTTTTCCCTTAAATTCCCATAATTATTTTTTTTTTAGGAATGTCATGATATTTTTCGAAATTCCTATTTTTTTTTAGGAAATTCTATTATCTTTTTCGGAACTCGTATTATTTTTTAGAAATACCCTTGTTTTTTTTTTTTTCAAATATCCATCATTATTTTTTATGAATTCCTATTATTTTTTAATTTTTTTTTTAAGAAATTTTCATGATTTTTTCGTTCGGAATTCCTATTATTTTTTAGGAATCCCTATTATTTTTTATGAATCCCCATGATTCTTTTAGGAATTTCTATTACCTTTTCCGAATAAGATTTTACGATAATAAACAAAAGATTTTAGATAGTAATAAAAATAAAGAAATGAAAAATCAGGAAGAATTTTCGTTGCGCTCCAACGATGCAAACTTTAGTACCATTTTCGTTGCACAATATTTGAGGGAACTGAAATTTGGACTTTTCCTTGTATTTTGGATAAATAATAAAAAAATATAATACGATCCAATTTCCTCTGACCTGCGTTCTCTCTCTCTCTCTCTCTCTCTCTCTCTCTCTCTCTCTCTCTCTCTCTTTCTTTTTCTCTCTCTCCCTCGCTCTCTCCATCCAACTCCCCGCGGTACTTCAGAGCATTTTTATCCGCCGGTTTACTCGCCTTCGTCCTGGTCGTCGAAGCATGCATAATGCATAAGTGCCGGGCATCGGGCATGAGATACAAGTGTGTATATCGAGAAAAGGCGGGCGTAAAGTAGCCAAGAGGAACAAAAAAAGGCAAAAAAGAAAGAAGCAGAAGTAGCGAACGCCGCGGGGCGCGCATACAGAATTTCAAATTCCCGACACTTCTACCGCTACGCTATCCTTTGTATTTACGGATTATCCGGGGCAAGCGCAAACCACAAGCCAGGCTATGAAATATGCACCCAAACGAAATCCGCAAAATGTTCCTAAAGTTTGCCCCCCCCCCCCCCCTTATTCTCGTTCGTACTTTCCCGAAAAAACCTAATTAAAGAAGAAAAAAGAAACGAATTATTCTTTGCAGCCACGCAATTCCTCTCGATCATCGAAGCTCGGCTCGATCGAGCGCTTCTATTTTTTATGAAAATAAATCGTTAAATTACGATGAACGGAAAAAGTGCACTGTTCTCGCTCGATCTTTCGACTTTCGGAGTGGATGGGATGATTGGCAGTATGATTTTAATCGCTGGCCGATTTAACGTGCTCATTAAATAAATAAATAAATAAATAAATGGATAGATGAATAAATAAATAAATAAATGAATACATAAATAAATGGATAGATGAATGAATAAATAAATTTATAAATTAATACGCGAGTAAATGAATAAATGGATAAATTAATAAATTAATGAAAACTTCTGTTCTGAAATAAATCAATGAATCAGTAAATCAATAAATCAGTAACTCAATAAGTCAATAAATCAATAGATCAATAGATCGAAAGGTAAATAAATCAATAGATCCATAGCTCGAAAGGTAAATAAATCAATAAATGAGTAAATCAGTAAGTCAATAAATCAATAAATCGATAGATCAATAGATCGAAAGGTAAATAAATCAATGAATCAATGAATCAGTAAATCAATAATTCAATAAATCAATAGATCCATAGCTCGAAAGGTAAATAAATCAACAAATCAGTAAATGAATAAGTCAATAAATCAATAGATCAATAGATCGAAAGGTAAATAAATCAATAAATCAGTAAATCAGTAAATCAGTAAATCAATAATTCAATAATTCAATAAATCAATAAATCAATAGATCAATAGATCGAAAGGTAAATAAATCAATAAATCAATGAATCAGTAAATCAATAATTCAATAAATCAATAGATCAATAGATCGAAAGGTAAATAAATCAATAGATCCATAGCTCGAAAGGTAAATAAATCAACAAATCAGTAAATAAATAAGTCAATAAATCAATAGATCAATAGATCGAAAGGTAAATAAATCAATGAACCAGTAAATCAACAAATCAGTAAATCAATAGATCAATAGATCGAAAGGTAAATAAATCAATGAATCAGTACATCAATAATTCAATAAATAAATAGATCCATAGCTCGAAAGGTAAATAAATCAATAAATCAGTAAATCAGTAAATCAATAAGTCAATAAATCAATAGATCAATAGATCGAAAGGTAAATAAATCAATAAATCAATGAATCAGTAAATCAATAAGCCAGTAAATCAATAAATCAATAAATCAGTAAATCAATAAATCAATAAATCAATAAACGGATAAATGTATACATGATGATTCACAACTATAAGGGTTCCGCTTCTGGGCCTACAGGGTGCGTAATTGCGAGCAAGCGCACTTTTAAAAAATGTCATGCGGCAAAAATTGGCCGAGATATTCGTGATCAAAGTTCAAGTACATAATGGCACGGTAGTTGCTTAAAAATAATGTTACAGTATTTGCTAACGCGCGGAACGTGCGAGCCGGGTCGAGCGCGGCTTCAACTTCACCTTCGGACAAGTGAATGTTTTTTTTTTTTTTTCAAATTTTTTCTTCACTACAAAATAATGAACACGAAGACTCGTCCTCCAAATGGATAATACGATTGGATTATTATCGTTTATCATTTAATACTCAAAGGAAAAAAAACTACTGTGGCTGTCTCTCTGTCATTGTCTACGGGCACAGGACACTGGGAGAAGACTCCCGGGGGACTTTATACGTCTCGTTATAGACGTCGGTGACGAGGTATTCGAATTTCGTGGGTAGACAAGGGGAATTTAAGAAAGCGCTGTGTATCTCTTCGTTTCTTCGCGCTTTTTCGTTCGGTCTCCTCCTAGCCTCTCTCTCTCTCTCTCTCTCTCTCTCTCTCTCTCTCTCTCTATGTTGGTCGAGCACACAGAGAAAGGCGCGAGAGAGCTGGCTGCATTTCCACGAGACCCTTGGGTATCGTGTATAAGCTACAAAAAAACAAAGGGAGGGAAAAAGAAACTAATGCGACTCGAGGACCTTTGCCAACCTGGAGCAGGAGAGATTCGCTAACGTGTATCGGTCTGTCTTTTTCTATTTATCTCGCTCTCTCTTTCTCTCTCTTGATCTCTTTCCGTCTCTCCTTCTCTCTGACTGTCTTTCTCCTTTTCTGTCCTCAACCTCCCTCTACTCTCCCCCTGTCTAGCCCGCTCTTTCCACAGCTCTTTCTATCTTTCTCTCCGAAAATGCGACCCACGTGAAATACACGGAGCCTTATCATTTCGAACTCTCATTTCTGGCGACGATGCGGGCTGGACTTTTTCGCCATGACACACACACACACACCCACACACACACACACATTCACGCGCGCGCCCGCACCCGCACAATTTCGATATATAAGAATAGTCGAGGTATTATGATTTATATATACTTTATATACTTTATATATAGGGTGTCCATTTTATCTCTG
The DNA here is from genome assembly GCA_963932345.1 of Ophion ventricosus. Classification (NCBI taxonomy): domain Eukaryota; kingdom Metazoa; phylum Arthropoda; class Insecta; order Hymenoptera; family Ichneumonidae; genus Ophion; species Ophion ventricosus. The sequence continues at coordinate 28,131,796 of OZ010716.1, forward strand.
CCACCCGAAATAACTCGGTAATTATCGACGTCACAAAAAAATGTTCCAGACAAAAGTTGTACGTTGTGAAGGGGGCCATCAAATGCGACCATTTTTTTTTTATTTCGGTGGAGGCGCTGACGCACAATGAAGGTCACCTCCACTTTTTTAAAGGGAATGGTACATTTTTTTTTCAACCATCTTGTGGAGCACCTCAAGCCGCATAAAAAACATTTGGGGGTCAAAGTCGTTCAAGGTCATTCAAGGTCAGTATCGACATATTGAACACAACAGCACAACACTACGCACACACCTTTCCAATTTATCACTCGTGCGCGTCTGACACTTGTTGATGACACAACAAAATGGCGCAGTGTCAAATCTTTATAGCACAAACTGCATTGGTGCGCCATCTGTTGTCTGAAATCCGCATTTCATACTTGTACACCTGGTAAGTCCAAAGGATTTAAATCTGGGCTGTTGGGAGGCCAAAATTCTTTGCTCCGTAACATGTCGACGTTGTCCGACAACGAATTTTGGACCAAAAATCTTGGGTGCGCGGGTCTTGCTAGAAAACATACGGCTTTCCAGACGATACGTCATCGTACACAGTCGATCTTTGGTACCCAAAGAATCGAATGCTTTCTGTCGCTGCGCGCCTATTGCGCGAACACTTTCGATAATCGCGGCTCTTCGATTATACTCCGCCCTTGGTTTCAACATTGCGACTGTTTCGAAGTTATGAATGTTTAGTACACGCGTCAAGCTATTTGGACGCCGATCGCGACCTCTTGAAGTGGTATAGAACGGCGGGAAATTCAAATTGAATTTTGCCCGGATTTTGGCGCCGCACCCTGTATATTAGCCCCGTTTAAAATAATTTAGACATTTATAATCAATTACGTATATATATATATATATATATATATATGTATTGGGAGTACAAATAAGTCTCCACCGTTTGATATAAGATGGCCCCACCAGGCGGTTATGGTTGAAATTGTCAAATGTAAAACATCGTATCGTAAGATTGGACATCTGGCAAGACCTTGAAATATTAGCGATTTTGTATCAGCATCACATAATTTTTTTCGTGCGTAAATGTCGAGTTTTGAGCCGAATAAGCGTCATTTGCGGGAACTTTTGATTTACTTCTTTAATTTGAAGAAATCTGCAGCTGAGGCGCATCGATTGCTTGTAGAAGCACATGATGAGGCTGCTTTAAGTGAGAAAAGTTGTCGTGAGTGGTTTCGAAAGTTTAAGAACGGTGAGTCTGCCGTCGAAGACAAAGAACGTAGCCGGAAGGCCGAAAGTGTACGAAGACGCGGAATTGGAAGCATTATTGGAGGGAGATTCGTGCCAAACGCAAGAAGAACTTGCACTTACGTTAGGAGTGACTCAACAAGCAATTTCACATCGTTTAAAATCGTTGGGAATGATTCAAAAGCAAGGAAATTTGGTTCCATATGAACTGAAGCCGAGAAACGTTGAACGCCGATTTTGCACATGTGAAATGCTGCTTGCCCAGGCGAAAGCGAAAGGCTTTTTTGCATCGTATAGTCACTGGTGATGAAAAATGGATCCACTACGATAACCCAAAGAAGAGAAAATCATGGGGACCACCTGGCAATGCTTCAACATCGACAGCCAAGCCGAATATTCATGGGAAAAAACCCATGTTCTGTATTTGGTGGGATCACCTTGGTGTCGTGTATTATGAGTTGCTCAAACCGAACGAAACCATTACTGGGGCTCTCTATCGAACACAATTGATGAGATTGAGCCGAGCACTCAAGGAAAAACGCGTCCACTACTACTCCAGACACGACAAAATTATTCTCCTGCGTGATAATGCTCGTCCACGTGTTGCGGCGCCGGTCAAAACCTACTTGGAAACACTCAATTGGGAAGTTTTACCCCATCCGCCGTATTCACCAGACATTGCTCCCACTGACTATCATTTATTTCGATCGATGACGCACGGCCTGTCTCAGCAGCACTTCACATCATATGAAGATACCAAAAAATTGGCTCGATTTGTGGATAGCCTCAAAAGATGAAGCGTTCTTCCAACGCGGTATCCATATGCTGCCAGAAAGATGACAAAAAGTAGTGGCTAGCGATGGACAATACTTTGAATAAAACACAAAGTACCCTTCTTTCACAATAAATGCCCAATTTTTTATAAAAAACGGCGGACACTTATTTGTACTCCCAATATATATATGATTTATTTATTAAATTATTTTAAACGGGACCAATAACGATCGTATCGTAAAATCCCGGAAAACAAAATTAGTAACGAAACGCAGCGGCATGCAAAAAAATCGCCGAATCATCCTGTGCTCACTTGACAATTCGGCGATGCTCGCGATCGTTTCCACACAACCGAACACATTTAATTAACAGCTCTTTCTTCTTCCGTATCGAATGACTGACCTCGTTCTCATTTTATTATCATCATTATTATTATTTTGTCCAACGTTGCAAAAATACTCGAGAGGGAAGAGAGTGAGAGAGAGAGAGAGAGAGAGAGAGAGAGAGAGAGAGTGTTGCTCGAGACAGAAAAAATGCAAACACAGAGAAACGCACGGTGCGGCGAGGCTCTCTCTCTCTCTCTCTCTCGTGGCCTTACGAAGGGTGTATACGTGATTCTCATATGCCGGGTAGGCGAGAAGTTTTATATACGTATGAGCCATGTACGTACACAGGGGAATAAACACAGAGTCGGTCCTCTGTGCCGGGGTATATAGCCGAGAGCCACTCGATCAATACACCACGTTGCCTCTCCTGCACCAACCCCCGAGCCGTCCCTAGACGGGATGTGTTGGCCGGGAGGCAAGGAGGTTTCTGGCGGACAAGGCAGAGCGGGAGGGGCAGAGGGCTAGAAGAGCGCGGGGTGAAGGGACCGGGGAGGGATGAAGTAGAGCCAGTATCCGGTAGGACACAGCAGGGCCAGCCAGTCGAGCGGGGCTATCCCCTTTCATCCCCTTTCATCCCCTTTCCACCCCCTTCTTCAGCCACCCCCGCTCTCCTCGCCTACCTCTCTTTCTCCGCCGTTCTTCTCTTGCCAGTAGCGTTCGATGTTCCCTCGCCCACACGATGCAGCCACCCTCGTACTCACCCCCATCCCCTCCCTCGCTGCCCCTCCCTCGCGGGGCCAACTCTCCGCCCCGCGAAACTCTTGGTCGAGGCTTGTCGATGTATTGGGAGAAGTAAGGGGGAGAGGGACTGGGTGGGGGGGAGAGAGAGCGGGGCGAGGGAGGGAAAGAGTGAGAGAGAGAGAGAGGGAACGTTTTTCGCGCCAGACGTATCGAATCGACGTGGACGACGTCGACATCGGTGGAGAAGGTAAAGGGCAACGCGCCAAACGATCTTGGATCATATGTATATGCGGAAAGGTGATTTTCAAGACATTTGACTTCGAGGATCGTCTTCATAGTAGTCAATTGTCCCTATAACCAACGTTACGTAAACCCCAATGTCTTCAAAATGACTTTACGGTAAATGTATACTTATATGAAGGTCGTTTAAAAAAAGTCAGGATCGTTTTTTACAAAAAAAAAAAAAAACCAACTGATTTAAAAAAACGATCTAAAAAGATTTTAAATACTTGGAAATCTAAAACGATTAAAAAAATGATCGAAAACGATTTAGAAAACAATTTTGAAAACAATCCGAAGCTATTTAAAAAAAAAAAATGTAACGATCTAAAACGATTCAAAAAACAGTCTTCTTTTTTTTGTCTTGAAAAAATTTTGAAAAACGATTCAAAAAATGATCTAAAACGATTCAGAAAACAGTCTTCTTTTTTTTGTCTTGAAAAAATTTTGAAAAACGATTCAAAAAATGATCTAAAACGATTCAGAAAACAATCCGAAATATTGTGAAAACAATCCGAAAATATTTATAAAAAAAAATGTAACGATCTAAAATGATTAAAAAAAACAGCCTTCAGAAACGATTCGAAAAACAATTTTTTTTTATGATCTAAAATGTTAAAGAAAAAAACAAATTTTAAAGACGACTCGAAACTATTAAACAAAACGATACTTAAAAAAAATCAACAATTTTTTTAAAAACTATTTTTCAACACGACCTAAAACGATTTAAAATAATTTTTTTTAAACGATCCAAAACGATAAAAAAAAATAATATTTGAAAACAATCTAAAACGAATGAGTAGAACAATTTTTAAAAACGATCTACAACGGTTTATAAAACAATTAAAGTTTATAAAACAATTATTATTAAACAATTAAAGTATTAAAGTAACTTTCTACGACGATTAAAAAGTCTTCAGAAACGATTCGAAAAACAATTTTTTTTAATGATCTGAAATGATATGAAAGACTAATTTTTTTTAAATATTTGAAACTATCGAAAAAACGCTTTTTAAAAAAGATGTAAAATAAATTTAAAAAAAAAAAAACAATTTTTCAAAACGATCTAAAACGATTTAAAATAATTTGTTTAAATCGATTCAAAACGATTTAAAAAATTAATCTTTGAAAACAATCTAAAACGATTTAATAGAACAATATTTAAAAACGATCTACAACGATTTAGAAACCAATTTAAGTCACAACGTTAGGAAAAAGTTTTAATGATCTTCAAAACAGCCAGACGTGCTGATAGCCAACATTACATTGTAATAACTTTCAAAATATCCTCTCCTCATAAATATGTATAATATGCAAACTCGTACGAATATATGTTCGAATAATTACGCATCTATCCACACGTACTATTATACACTTTGGAAGTTTGCATCGTTACAATGCAACGTAAATTCTTTTCAATTTCTCATTTTCATTATTATCCAAAATCCAGATATCCTGCAAATTTAGCTTGTAGATCGCTGAATAAGAATCCTAAAAAAAATCTAATGCGATCGTAGCTCGAACCTGAGGAAATTCTTGAGGAAGAAAAAAAATCTGTTGCCTTTCAACGATATTCAACGTCATTGATCGTCTCCCGCGAGAGGGAAACGAAAAAAAAAAAGAAGATCGACAAACTCAATCGTCGATTACTTTTTGGTCGCGAAGTTTTCGAATAGACGAGAAAGCCAAACGTGCAGTCGCGAGTTTCCCGGGTGAAAGAATTCATTTCTTTTTTTCTCCCGTCATATTCGACCTGTTCGTACGTACCGGTTTGTATGCGCATCGACTATATGTGCGGTGGAAAAATAGTATTGCGCGCGGGAAGAAGCGTCAGGGTGAAACTGCGTGACGTACGGGGCTCAAAGCTGCGACCGAGTGACAGAAACGAAGAGAAGAGAGAGAGAGAGAGAGAGAGAGAGAGAGAGAGAGAGAGAGAGAGAGTGGAAAAAGAGAAAGAGACAGAAACAACACGGACTGGAGATTGGAAGATCGTTTCTACACCGTGGCCAGACCAATACTGCGAAATCACACAGAGGCTTCGTACCACCCGCGTCTATGTGTATATAGTCGACACCCTACATGGGAGTGACTATATATATATATATATATATATATATATATGCACAGGGGTTGTACGAGGGACGTGAGGTTCGTGGGTATAACATTTGGTACACCTGCGCCGTATATTGCGGAAATACCGGACTCTCGCCAGGCAATAAGAATTTATTTTTCCCTCGTCCTGGAGCCCCGAACGTTTTATTAATACTCCCCTGACTCCCGTCTTCTTTTCTTTATATATATATATATATATATATATATATACCAGGCAAGAAATATATATATGCAATTCAAGAATTGTGCCCCCCCCCCTCCCCCTCACACACGTACGCACACACACACACATATATATATATATAAGTAGATATATTTTTTGGCCCCATCTCGTTATCCAATCCCCAAAATCACCCTCATCCCCTGAGCCGAGTTTCATCCTCCAACGAAAATGCACCGTTCATAACCGCTCGTTTCTTCATTATTTTATTTTATTTTTTCGTGCAAGCAAATAATTCCCCCCTTTTGAACAAATACCAACAATTATTGCGCAACGATAATAATAGGTAGTAATGAAAATGTTCGATCGAGTCCTCCGAAATTAAGTTTTTACAAAATATATTCACATATATATATATATTTTTAAATTTATGTATATATATATATATATATAATAATATTTAAATTGAAATAATTATATATATATATAAGTAGATGTATTGGGTGAAGTAAAAAGTTCTGGGCGTTTTCCGCTTGAAATAATAAAAAATAGAACCAACTTTTCTTGCTCGAGATCCACTGGAGTACAAAAGTGATGAAAGCTTTTTAAAGTGTTTCGCTATTTGCAAAGAATTCCGCGTAGTAAACGGCACAGCAGAGAATGCCGTCGCGAAAGAAACTTGCAGGCTTCGAGGCGATAAAATCATGGACGAATTTACGCACATCGTCCAGCATTTTGAACTGTTTATCCACTAAGGCGTGCTGCATTGACCGGAACAAATGGTAGTCGGATGGGGCCAAGTCTGGTGAATATGCCGCGTGCGGGAGAACTTCCCATCCCAAGTTCGAGAGGGTCTTCTGAGTCGCGCGAGTAACGTGTGGTCGAGCGTTGTCATGCAGCAGTACGACTTGCCTGCTTCCTTGCCCATTAAATAGCCTTTTCTGATCAAGTTCTTCGCTCAGTTCGTTCAATTGTCGGCTGTAGCGTTGCGCAGTCATCGTCTGACCACTTTCCAGGAGTTCGTAATAAAGCACACCCTTCGTATCCTGTCCAGGGCGCGGCTGGTCACTAAGATCGAAATCACCACTTCTAAAACGTTTCTACCAATAATTACACGTTTCATAAGACACAACGTCGGCACCAAGAACACTACAAATTGATTCCCGTGCTTTAGAAGCATTTTTTTCTTGTTGGAATTCGTCTAAAATGCCGTGCCGAATGCGCTGTTTAACAGTTTCCATCGTAAACTCTGCTAGTCTGAGAGATGATGTATTTCACGTAGACTTGTCGTTCGGTGTTCTGAAACCTTACGTCCGATCCTTTCAAAATCACAAAAGACTGCGGAAATATTTCTATTTTGAATATAATTTTAAGCTCGAAGAAAAAATCTGTAAAAATTAAGTCATACACCTAATATATATTTAGATACGTGATATGATATATATAGATATGTAAATATGTGAAATCATATATCTGCATATATATACAGATGTATACACATTTATATGAGAGTTTCTGCGTTGCATATAGGTGTGCAGTTTGTATAGGACGTATGGACGTACTTGTGTATACTTTGAGTATATATGGTGAGGCAGGAAAATACATGGGAGCACGCCCGGACCATTTTGCAGCATTCCTGTCATTCTAACGTTCGCGTTTCATTAAAAGAGCCCCGTATCCACGTCCTTATTCCCAGTTTCTCTCAACAGTACCATGTGTCTATGTGTATATATATATATATATATATATATACTCTCTCTCTCTCGTTCCCCCTCGTTCTACATCTTTTGTCTCGCTTCTTCGTTCGCAAAATGTATCCTTGAAGAGGATCCTCGCGTTTATCCACGTGAGCTCACGTATTCGTTGAGCTATCTCAGCTCGCTGTTATTTTTGGGATGCTGCAGCAGACCGAAGATACGTAGCTTTCCCACTCCCCAATTTTTTCTTCCCTCTCTCTCTCTCTCTCTCTCTCTCTCTCTTTCTTCTCTCTCTCTCTCTCTCTCTCTCTCTCTCTCTCTCTCTCTCTCTCTCTCTCTCTCTCTCTCACCCTCTCCCTCGCTTCTCGTCGATGCCCTGAATTTTAATTAAATAACAGCCGGGTAAAATGTTTCGATCTAGAAGTTTTTTATTGTTCTTTTTTTTTGTTCCTTTCGCTCTACGTTTTTCGTTCGAATACACATGCGAACGTCGTTCGAATGAAGAGTCATTTAAAATAATTCGACGAGGAACGAAGATTTTTGTTTTCGACTTTTACACCGTTTCGAGGGTCTATTCAATGGAAAATTTTGCGTCGATTACACATAGAATGGAGTTTTTGTCGAAGGTTTGAAATTACGAGGGCTAAACGTGAAAAACTTCCTTTTATGCAGATTCGATGATTTTTAATAAAAATTGATGCTATTGAGGAAAATTAATGATCAATTCGTATTCAAGGAGGAAAAATACATCGATATGGACATAAAAAAATTTTTAATATTGAAATCTTTTGTTTTTATATATTTTATAAAATTAACCAAATTTATGTTTAATTTATAATTTATACTTATAATTTATATTTATATTTCTAATTTATATTCAATAAAATCGCTAATATAATTTATTAGCAATTTTATTATATAGAAAAATATATATATTTGTGTACGTAAGTAAGGCGGGAAAAAGGGTTACAAAATTTCCAAGCATTAATCACGCGAAGAGCCCCAGCACCCACACACACACGCATATATATATATATATATATATATATATATATATATATATATTATCGTGGCAAATTGGAAAGTTTTCTGCCAACTTAACTTTTGCATTATTAACAGTGCCCTGGGCACGCGTTTTATAAAAAGAAAAAAGTATATCTTATTTAAAGCTCTCAACTTCGCGATTCATATATGGGGTATTCCAGCTCAACTCAGACAATTATTTCCCTCTCACCATCGTTCATTATGTAATTATTTCCATAGTGAAAAAAACCTCACTCCTGGTGTCAAAAACCCAAACACCTGATTTTTTCAAATTTTTCCCCCACCCCGTGCCCTTCTACGGTTGCAAACATTGAAAAGTCCACTCGGGCCTTTTGTTTCATTTCTGAAAAAATTTAGATACGTTTTTGACCCGTTTTGTGCTATTTTTTTGCTAAAGCTCAATTCGTGCTTCCAATTTAATTTTTTTCCAACTCTAATTTCTTTTTTGTGAAATTTTGATTTTGGCCATGATTATGCGACGATTTGGGAGTCGGTCGAATATTTTATCGGTTTACATATACAGCCAACCCGAATTGGATTCCATGTGAAACGATATTTTTTTTTTACTTGCAGGACCGAAAACGTATAAAATATATGTGTGGTGTGCACATATATATATACAGGGTGATCCAAAAGTCGTGGATCATCGAAAAAGGATGTAGCCAAGATAATTTCCAACCGAAAAGGTTCTATACAGATTGGTCCGTTTCTCAACGATTCTAAAGCTATAATTTTTTTTCAATATCTTTTACAAATCGTATCACAGCTGTACAAAAAAAAAATAATAAAAAAAACATCTTACCATATGCGGATTATTTTTTTTGAAAGATGTAGCCTGATGATGTGAACTTAAACAAAAATTGAAAAAAAAAGCATAGCTTTGGAATCATTGAGAAACGTAGCAACCTGTATTATGATCTTTTCTGGTTGGAAATGATCTTGGCTACCCTCTTGATTAGTTTGATCCACGACTTTTGGACCACCCTGTATATAAAAGTTGCGAAGTTGAGAGCTTTTCTACGCCCCCTGGATGTGCGCGACAATCCTCTTTTTCTCCTTCTCGTGGCCAAAACCTTCACATCTTTCTTACGTGGTTTTTCGCGTTTATATATATGTATGTGTGTGTGTGTTGCATCGAACTCTATATAAGACACTCCAGAAATTTCGCTTCCACAATTGAGGCTCATTTTCTTAAGGTATTACTGGATGGACCGTCGGGCAGAAAGTTCGTCCAAAATGGGCGAATCGTGGATTTACAAGTCTAGATCATGTCGTATATGTTTAGCCTTACAAATAGTTAATTGTAATAATTTCCTTTCTTCATTGTCCTAGACCCCATAATTCCCAAGTGGAGCCTCCCCACTCATCAAAGTTCCAACCAAAAATGGTAGAATAAAAATGTAAAAAAAAATTCTGAAAAAATTCTAGCCTCTCCAGTGTGAACCCAGGCAACTTTTTACTTTCTTGACATTTCCTCTGAAACCCTATAGTTTTTCGATGACGCCTATTTTTCTGAAACATGTCTTTTTTAGCTAAAAATGCAATACTGGGGCGAAAAAAAATCGTACGAGACTTTCTAAAGAATAAAAATGTAGGTTTTGATATCCTTTTCAAGTTTACCATGGAAAAAACCGAGGAAAATTTTTTCTACAAACTTTGCAGTTAATTTTCGACGGCCAAAAAATAGCCGAAAAATGGCCACGTTCAAAAGTGCGCACCGGGGCGAAAAAAAATCGTAGAGAATTTTCTAAAAAAAAACAAAATAAAGGTAAACTTGTCCTCTTTGAAACGCCACTTGGGAAATTTAATTACCTTTATTTTTGAGTCCGCTATGTAAATTTTAGTGCGGTAAGAAATTTCGACTAGCGCGTACTTTTTCTTGTCCAGTACTGTATATTGATTTTTCCAATGATTGCTATTAATTCATCGTTAAAAACGGCGATATTCCTCATTACTTTAATTAATTTCTCGACAATTACTCAGTCGATTTATTTGAAACTTAGCATAATCAATCGCTTGATTCTAAATCTTGATGATATAATATTTTCCGAATTCACGACGACTTAGTTCCATTTGTTTT
>OZ010716.1:28147250-28194750 GCA_963932345.1 Ophion ventricosus
TTCTTCAAATTAATACAAAATATTCGTTGCCAATTAAAATTAAGACCGCACGTTCATGAAACTATTCGAAAAATAAATCGTAATTTCAAAATTTCACTTTTACGCAGATCCCTCAATGGCAGCCTCTGATGAGACGAGAATCGACAGACGCTACAATTTCACAATATCAGTAAGATATCCTTCGGTCCCGTGCGTGCGTGCATCTCGCGTGAGAATGGCCGCGAGCAAATGCTCCGCGTAATCCTCTCACGCGATTTTCGATTCCCCCTCGCATCACGGGGGCTGAGGAATATTCGTCTATAAAATCGTAAATGAGCGTGTCATACCGCGAGCCGCGCGATCGCGCGTGGATCCTTCACATCATGGACCAATAAAATGGCGCGCGAATCTCGCGTTTGGAGCCCCAGAGAAAATGGACATACGACCTTTTGTCGGGCAGCTCTTGAAACATATATATATATATATATTGGCGACTCGTGGAGAGAGTTTCGGCGGGGCCGTGCGCGCATTCGTGGTTGTATATAGTCGACTGGCAGACCGTCTGTGTCGTAAAATGTTAAATGCTAGTAAAACCGAGTTTACGCGCCTGTAAGGACCCCCCGGGAGGCTGCACGTTGGAACACACTTCTTCCCTCTCTCTCTCTCTCTCTCTCTTGCTCAATTTCCCTCTCGCCCCCTCGCAATGCCTTTCGCCCCATACACTTGGAAAACAACGAACGAGCACCCCCACCGCCCTCGAAGAACAGCCCCCAGTCTCTTCGCCCCTTCGTTCGAGAGAAACGCCCTTAAGGCCTAACGACTGGATTATTGGGTGTCGAGCATTCGAGCAAACGGGAACTGTTCTCCAAAATGAACCGTTCCTCTACCCATTGATTCGCGGTTACGTCATCGTAAATCCCACGATGTGCATCTTTCGTCATTTACGTTTTGTGTGCGGCGTTCGTAGAGCCCTCGTGTGTGCACACTCGAGTTTGGGAGGCTTTGATCTGCAATTAAATTATGGGATATTGATATTCAGAATTATTCATGTCAATATAGTAATATATCAATGTTTTATATATATATATATATATGAGGCATTCCACGCCATTTCACTTAGCGCGTGACGCCAACCATTTTTTATTTTCCTGATTTTTTATTGTAAAATTGTACCCCATGTAAGGAATATCCACACCAATTTTTCGATTTTTATCTCTTCTCATTTAGGAGTTATAATTTTCCAAAAAATGTCGATTTCGGAAGTTTTGGAAACGTTCAAACGCTGATAACTCCCGAACTAATGGAGAAATCGACAAATGTCGGTATATAATTTTTTTTTTCATTTTGAAGCATACTTTCGTTAAAAAATATGAAAAATATTATTAATTATCAATGCCAACGTTTTTTTTTGCTTCTAAAATGAAAACTATTTTTGTAAAGATAATTGCCATTTTTTATTTTTTTCCAAAAAATCCTCTAAAATAGACTGACCTATTCTATGATTTTTAAGACTAGTCTCATGGTCGATCCATTTTTCCTTCTATTTTTTTTTTCGAATTAATTATATATTTTTGAGAAGAGTTTTATCATTTTTATCTCCAATAATGTTATTAATGATTTTGTGATTTCCAATTCAGCTTCGACAGACCTGAAACGGTTTATTTTTCATTTGTGCTGAATATAACAAAAAAAAATGATTTTTTATTTTATAAAAATTGATTTTGAATTAAAAATCATTTTTTATTCAAATTTGTGTGCATATTTCTATCATGGGGTACAATTGTACAAAAAAAATCAGGAAAATAAAAAATGGTCGAGCTCACGGGCTAGATGAAATGGCATGGAATACCTCATATATATTTAGTAGGGAATAAAATTAACAAGCAACAATTACTATCAATCATATTAATTATGGTATCAATTATATTCTAAATATTAATAATTCATATGATTTATTTATTCATTGTTACTATTTAGTCATACTAATTATTCAGGATGAATGTTATGAATGTTAATAATATCAATATTAATATATACTTGCGATAGTTAATATTAAATGCAATAATGAAGAATGAAGTTATAGCAATAACAAGTATTACTTACATTAATCACGGTGTCAATTGTATTCTATAACATTGATCAGTAATATGATTTATTTATTTACTATTACTCATTTATCTTACTAATTATTAAAAATGCATATTACGTATATTAATTCTTCATAAGAATATTAGTTGTAATTCCTGAAAGAAAAAATTCGAATTCTAAAAATAATATTATTATATTAATTCTTAATAATAGTAAGTTAATAGTATTTTTTTCAATTATTATTTAAGTATAATTTGTTCGACAGTCAATTTTCGAAAAAAAGATATAAACAGATCGAGGGTAAAATCTTTTTTTTTCTCTCTCAAGTCCAAAAGCCAGGGCGTGAAACGAATGCGTGTCACTGATGCGTTTATACGAAGTGTGAATGGTAGCGCGAGGTCCAAATGAAAAGGAAAGTAGTGGCAAGGGGTTGAAACTTGGACTACCGTACCCCCGGGATCGTCACAATGAGGGGGTGAAATGGTTGGAAAAGAATGGATTCAAGTCGAGGAAGAAAGTTAGAGCGAGAGAGAGAGAGAGAGAGAGAGAGGGAGGGTGGATTCAAGAGAGACAGATAGGGTGAGAGTCTGATAAAAACTATTCCTGGCCCACCTACTTCAAGTTTCATGGTCCGTATAAATTCAATCCTCAATAACTCCCCTCAAAAGATTGCCTGCGGTAATGACTGCCACTATAACGCTCTTCATTGGCACTAAACTGTACAATTTGTCGTCAAAAATAGAACAAATTTCTCGATCGTTTGCATCATTGAGATGCAGTGAATTGTTTTTTTTTTTTTTTTTTTTTTTTTGGATTTCCGATAGATTTCCCGAGATAGAATACGAAAATGATTTGAAGGATTTTCGACATTATAAAAAATCTACAACCTAAATATTACAAAAAAAAATACAGAACTCGAATGGTTAAAAAAGAAAATGGAAGAAAAATTAAGAAAGATTTTCGTTGGGTTTGAACGATGGAAAATTCAACACTGTAAACTGCGAAAAAGCCAAAAAAAAACAAAACCCAAACGAAACAAGCGCAAGGAAATATTTTTCAATGTTACGTCGGTAGGTAGTTTTTATTTTTTTTTCTGAATCTTTTGGATTTCTATTTTCTATATCTATATATTCGGTACTTTGAATGGAATTCGAACTATTTTTCAATACTTACTATATACAGGGTCTTGGAAACACCTTTTCGGTCGTGTCCACCGCAAAGGTGTTTCTCCAAAAAAGACGATTCTGAGATAATCGCGTTTCAGACTCAAGTATGTTTCTTTTACATTTAAAGTTAATTTATTCACACTAACATGGAGTCGTCGATTTCAGGGCCACATAGTAATCCTTCTGCATCCTCTGTAGCCTCTAAAACATTGATTTGATACTGCCTACGAGCCATTAGATTCGCAGTTATACCTATCAGCATTAGATTCGCAGTTATACCCATAATTGCGAATCTAATGCTCCGATCTTTATGAAATTTAATGAGAATATTCTTGAGATATTGTACTTGAAGAATATGCAATCACAAAATTTTCCATTTTTCCGACCATCACAAGTGTATATAAGGCCTTAAAATTGCCCTGTAAAGTAAACTGCATTTGAATGAGAATCGAGCACGAATGTCGAGCGAAATAAAAAGCCCGAATAATTTTCAAGTAAAGTTCACACGTCCTCGAGATCGACATTTCAGAAGTCAGAGGCGCATATATATATATATATATACGAGCGCTCAGATAGAATCGTCAAAGAGGTGGTAAAAGCCTGAGGCTCGAAAAACACCGCCGAGGGTAGTGCGGACCAATGAGTGTTCTGTCAGACACCCTATATACAGGGTGAGGCACATAAAGTGTTACAGAGCAATAGCACTCAAACTATTGATCATATCAAAAAATGTTTCAGACAAAAGTTTCAGTGTTCGAGAAGGCCGTCATACTGGACCACCCTATTTTTTTTTATCGGTGGAGGCGCTGAAGCTACGTCAAGGTCAACTCCACTTTTTTTTATGGAACCATGTATTGTTTTTCGCCTGACATCATTACCGATTTTAAGACGAATTCAGCGACCTACAACACAGGGTCATTCTAGTCACGCAAAGTATGAAAATAGTCGAAAAATCGAAAAATATCGGAATAATCACTTTCAAAGGATCCACTAACCTTGGTTTGGGTCTACCTACAGAAGATGCTCGAAGTGATGACCCTCGACTTGTAAACACTTGTTTGATCGCTGTTTTCATTTCTTACGATACCAATGTTTCTTATCAGCAGCAAGTACGTATTTTCTGTTGACATATCAGTTAGTCACGCATTACCTTCTAATGTGAGTACGTCGGATCGCGAAAATGAACGATTTTCAAGAATCTTTTGATGTGTTGATGGTGCTGGGGGAATGCCGTAAACATTACAGAAACGTCCAAGATTTGTATGCGGCTCGTTATCCGGATAGGCAACAAAAATCGCACATGGCTTTTAAGCGACGACATGAAAGAAAGAATACACCGAGCATGTACCAAAATTAGACCACAAATGTTGGCTGAAGTTAGACGGTCTTTTCATCAGCGAATTAACAAGTGCTTACAAGTCGAGGGTCATCACTTCGAGCATCTTCTGTAGGTAGAGCCAAACCAAGGTTAGTGGATCCTTCGAAAGTGATTATTCCGAGATTTTTCGATTTTTCGACTATTTTCATACTTTGCGTGACTAGAATGACCTTGTGTTGTAGATCGCTGAATTCGTCTTAAAATCGGTAATAATGTCATCGAAAAAAAATACATGGTTCCATTTAAAAAAGTGGAGTTGACCTTGACGTAGCTTCAGCGCATCCACCGATAAAAAAAATAGGGTGGTCCAGTATGACGGCCTTCTCGAACACTGAAACTTTTGTCTGAAACATTTTTGGATATGATCAATAGTTTGAGTGCTATTGCTCTGTAACATTTTATGTGCCTCACCCTGTATATAGGGTGAATAAACGTAGCACGGCGTCGAAACCAAGAGACGCCCGAGGAGCCAAACCCTTGAGGATTTTATGGGTCATCCTGTTCCATCACGCGCCGTAAAAGTACAATAAAAAATGGTAGTTCGCCATTGCGAGGGAGAGAGAGAGAGAGAGAGAGAGAGAGAGAGAGAGAGAGAGAGAGAGAGAGAGAGAGAGAGAGAGAGAGAGAGAGAGAGAGAGAGAGAGAATGATGAGGGAAGCTGGGGAGAGTGAGAAAGGCAAATGAGAAAAGCGATATACATGTATAAAGTACGTAACAATGGAGTGAAAGTGAGAGAGCAAGAGTCATCCAACTTTGAACCACCGCGTGTGCTTTTACCTTCATCGCTCTCTACAGGGTGTTTCACTTCAAGTCGTCGAGAGACTTTGGTATCCCTCGGGAAGACGAGAGAAGAGAGATAGAGAAAGCTCTCTTAGACATTTCGAGAGTTGTTTTTTTTTTTTTTTTTTTTCCAATTAATGGAATACGATTGAGGGATAATTTCACGAATTTTTATTTATTTACAATTTAAAGAATTTTATTCTGTTTTTTAATTTTTTGAATTTTATTTATTTATTTCGATTGTATGTTTTTCTCATTTGATTCATTTATTTTTATTTTATCTTATTCAATCAATCAATCGAAGGAATTTTTTTTGCACATTTTTTTACTAAAGTTTTATTGTTACAAAACAGTAACTTTCCGCTTACATATTCCTCCAATTAATTACTACACCCCGAATTCTTGTACTTCGTATTCTCTAACATGTCTCTTTTTTTTTTCTTCATTTATTCGTTTACTCCATCTCCTTTTCTTCCCCCTTCCTCGTTAGACATTTTTTTGCACACTTCCTCTATTTCCCTAAAATACCCCTGAATAAAATATTTATTATATTTTATTAAATATAATAAAATTATTATATTTAATCGAACACGATAATTATTATGTTACAAATTCTTTAGTCCACGCAATTTATACTGATTTGCCCCTATAATAGCAAAGTCTAGTAGTATTGGGGAAATCGCTACTAGGGAATCTACACACCCCTTAAAGGCCGTAGGCCACTCTAGGATTTTCCAAAAATCGATTTTTTTTTGTTAAAAATGTACCTTAGTACCTACAAAATTATATCGCAAAAGATTATGGGTGGGAAAAATCTCTAAGTACTCGATTTTCGATTTCTAGCGCAACCCCTCTTGATTCACGTCGTGACTTTCTAACTTTAAACGCGTTTAACTCAAAACTACATTTTTCAAGTCGGCCGGACTCATAACTCAAACAAATTTCAACCGATTCACTTGAAATTTTAGCTGTATATTTAGAATTACATTTTCTGAGGCACTACGTAGGATTTTTTAAATTATATTGCATAGTTCCTTTCTTATAAACAATTTTCCGACGACTTTCTCATGGCATTTTATACTTTTTGTTTTAGAAATGCGCCATTTTGACAAAAAAACAATATATCAAAAAAATCCTACGACTTATACAGCTATTCTTATATATAATCGAAAAAACTTTAGTGTCTGATCATAACTTAAAAATTATAGGAGCTGTTAGTCCGGCCGTTGATTGAAAAAATGCTGCACAGTCGCCATTTTCGACATGTATCGCTGTGATAAAAATAATTTTGTATAGTCAATTACGTGTATAATAAAACCCCTGTTTTGTAATTTCGTTTTATTTTATGGTTTCGCTGAAAAAAAATCACAAAATATGCCCTTTTTTTGGCCTCTAAAGTGGCCTACGGCCTTGAAGGCCTTTACTTGGTCTCCGTACTTAGACCATAGTTTTAGTCAACCTACCTATCCTACCATTCCCTAATAGAGGTCCTAATAGAGGAATCCACAAATAATCCATTGAAGGCCCCGAATTGCATTAGGTATACCTTGCCAATTTTCCGCACGGATATTCACATATCCCTTTTTGTATTTTCCCACCCAACATATTTATAATTTCCCACTTTATTGCAACATCATCTATTCATTCCATCCACTCCTCTGCTTTCTTTCTTGCTTTCTCTGTTCCTAATACCCTTCTTTTTCTACACATTAACAGGTGCTCCAACGTCTCATTCTGTTCATTACATATCCCGCACTTCTATTCCTTTTCCCCTCTCTTTCCCGCTCTGCCTATTTTGCCACATCTTAACCTCGCCCACATTTCCTTGTCCCTTCCCTTTACTCTCTCCTCCGACCAGTATTTCCATGGCATATCATCACTCTCCATAATATATTTGTAACTTCTCGTTATATGTCGATTTGCTTATTTTTTTTTTCTCTTCCTTAAGGCGAAGCAGAAGGTGTACCACGTGACATATGAGTGCGAGAGAGATAGTTAAAATTTTCGAACCGAGATTTCTCAAAGATGAATAATTTTTCGGGCAAAAGAAAATCGTCAAGCTCTGTTTCAGGATATTCTCCAGAGTCTGATGCTTTGTTTTTCCTCAAAAACCTTAACCATTTATGAGAAAACTCGGTTGGAAAATTTGGGAGGTTATGTTGACCTTGTGCATGCCCTTAAAATGTTCTCTTTTGAGTTTTCCAGCCCCTCTTTTGTCCCTTCGTCTATTTCTTTCAAATCTCTCCGTTTTCCCTTATCATTGTTATTGTGTCTTTTACTTCCATATCTCTTAATACTTTCACTAAATTTATCCCCCATTTCGTCGGGGCCCCGTTTGTTTATTGCTCTTTCTTATTTTATCTTATTTTTCGAAACTTTATTTGATTCATTTATTTAGATGTTTAATATCTATTAAATTATTCTTTATTTTATTTTATTGTCTATTAAGAAAAAAACATTTTGTCATATGCTCTCGCTTTTAAGTTTTTTTTTCCCCTCATTGATTCACCTGAATTTCCAATAAAAAATTAAAATCCACTCGAAGCATGTATTTTCAAAATAATTTTTAAATTTATTTTTGCTCGCGAATTATTACGGAGTTGGCGTGTTTCACACCGATTTTGAATCAATCGGTACATGCGCATACGCAATGCACCCGTAGACGGTACGAGAGCACGGTAGTCCTGCTGCGCAGCTAGAGCTCTTTACGACAGAAAAAGCTGTCGGGGTAGAGTAAGGTGAGATAGAGTCGTGAAAAAAAAAGAAAAAACGAGTCGAACAAGAGGCTAAAGACAATGTGGAAAAAGAAACGAAGTTATAGCGGTATGTACACGAAGGTCTTTGCGGGTAAAGCGAGGTAGTCTTGGCATCAAAGACCAAGAGCGAGAGGAGGGGAGAGGCTCTTTGCGGTGAAATTGATTCTTTTACGATTCAAAGTACGTGTGTTTCCTTGCGACGACGAGAAACGAGAATGTATATTTTTTTACTATCCGTTCTCTCGACCAGCCATCTATATGTCGTTCGTGGGGGGGGGTACATGTAAACGACGAAAAAATAGCCAATTTGGATCATTTTTTTTTGGAGGAACAAAACGTTTTACGTTTATGAAACTTTAGGTACAATTTATTACACTATTGAACTACACTACTCCAAAGAATTGAAGGAACAGAACATTTCTTCCCTTTTTTTAAGGGTTTTTTGAAGCGATGTATCTCTGTGAGAAATGGTCGTATCTAGATGAAAAAAAAAGCATTTTGAAGCTTCAAGTCTCTAGTTTTAAGATCTTTTCGCAAACATTTTTTGTGAGCTACGGTTATCTCGCAATCATGAGAAATAGGGCGAAATAAAAATTTCCAATTTTTGTTTGTTTTTTTTTCTCGGGTCCACGGGCTCGGGAATTTTTTTTTCAGTTGAACCAATGCATACGTCAGTTAGCTTGTTTATTCAGCTACAATTTTGTTTTTTGTCAGCCTCTCTAGGTCAATTTTTGGCTGGGATATCGGACTTTGAATGGAAAAGGATCTTTTTGTCTTTGATCATCGATATCTCAGCAACCAACGATCGCACAGGGAATTAAGGGGCAGTTTTGAAAACTTGAATACATTTCCTACAAGACGCTTTCATTGATTTTTGAGAAACATTTTTTTTTCCACCCTTTACATCAATTTGAAAAAAGTACAAAAAACGACTTTTTCTGGTGTTTCAGTAAATCTACCACTACTTTACAAATATTTATGGAAAGACTAACGTTGCCAGGTTTTTTTTTCAGCTTAATGTACCCCCAATAGCCCAGTAAATTTTCAAATTGATCCATCGAACCGTTTTTCCGGACCGATTGATCAAAGTTTTACAAAACAATTAAAGGAACAAGTGTATCGTTCCTAAGCATCGTGTAATCATCATAAAAATGAAAAGAACCACTTTTTGCAACTTTGTTCACAACTTTGCACTAATTACTCGTTAAATTTGAGAAAAAAATATTCAAAAAATTTCAAAAAAAAATATTTTTGATTTTTTTTAAATCTGTAAAACATTTCAGGAAACAATACTGACTCATATCAGAGACGATTCGACCTTTGCGTACCATAATTTCACTCATCTTCAATTGCATTAATTAAAAGTTGATACTCGCAATTTTTTTTTCGAGTAACGAGGTCATTAGTGATAATGGTAATTATGCTGTTCAGTAAATATTGATAAATACATTAAAAATGTATTATTTTTGTTTCATTAAAAAAATTGACTGAACTTTCCGGTCGCGGAAAACTCCGCGACCATTTTTTTTTAATTTTTCCATTACTTTCAATTTTTTTTTAAATTCCCGGCAATCTGTAGCGGAATCGTCGTATTCGCAGCAAGATTGAAATTCTAACCGATTGGTATGTTTTTTTTTACTTCTCGCTCGTCGCCTCTGCAGTGCTGTCGCTTCGCAATACCCAGGAAGAGGAGCCGCCGGATCCGCAGCTCATGAGACTGGACAACATGCTGATCGCGGAGGGTGTCGCAGGACCGGAAAAGGGTGGCGGTGCCGGTGCCGCGGCATCGGCGTCGGCCGCCTCCGCGGCCGGGCCACCCGGACAACCTGACAACGCGATCGAGCACTCGGACTATCGCGCGAAACTCGCTCAGATCAGGCAAATCTATCATCAGGAGCTCGAGAAATACGAGCAGGTAAGAACGTATCCATCTTTCTCACTCAGTCTTTTACGCTTTCAGATTCGGTACGGGAAATCTCAGTGATCCTCGTTGCCCCTGCCCTCGACTCTCACGTCGCTCCGGAGGCTTTGCAATTAATTCAATAATAATTGCATGTGCGA
The DNA here is from genome assembly GCA_963932345.1 of Ophion ventricosus. NCBI lineage: Eukaryota > Metazoa > Arthropoda > Insecta > Hymenoptera > Ichneumonidae > Ophion > Ophion ventricosus. Next base: position 28,157,459 of record OZ010716.1, read on the forward strand.
ATCGAGCTGGAAAAATAGAACCAATTTTTTTTTCGCATGAAATGCAGCGAAACAACAAGCGAGGGACAACGATAGAAAAACAGTGATCGAGTGTTGAATTAAATTATTATTATATTCTATTGAGTAATTTTTATTTGATAAAGTTTTTTTCTTCTCTTTTAATTCGATAAAGTTCTGTAAGTTCTATAAAATTGTATTGTTTCATTTTTATTCTTTGAAGTTCTACAATGTTTAATTTTTCTTTTTCAATTCTATAAAGTTGTATACTTTCATTTTACTGCTATCAAGTTCTGTAAAATTCTATAAAGCTATCAAGTTATCAAAATTCTGTAAATTTCTATCAAGTTCTACAAAAATTCTTTTAATTTAATTCTGTAAAGCTCTATAAAGTTTTGTTCTTCTATTCTATAAAGTTCTATAAAATTCAATAAAGTTTTATGCTTCTATTTTGATACTCTGAAGTTCTATGAATTTCTACAAAGTTATGTAAAGTTCTTTAAAGTTTTATTCTTCTATTTTAATTCGATAAAATTATATAAGTATTCATTTTGCTATTTTGATTTTGCAAAGTTCTATGAAGTTCTATAAAGTCTTATGCTTCTATTTTAACTCTATAAAGTTCTATAAAATTCTACAGTTTTCTCCTTTCATTTTTATTTTGATAAAGTTCTATAAATTTCTACAGTTTCCTTCTTCTATTTTAATTCTATAAAGTTCTATATAATTCCATAAAGTTTTATTATTCTATTTCAATTCTGTAAAGTCCTACAAACTTCCACAAAGTTTCACTATTTTATTCTAATTTTAGTTTCTTTATCGCAATTTTTATCGTGCTTCTAATCCGCGAAAAAAAAACTCGAGAAAATGCGGGTCAGCAGCCGAATTGGGAAAAATAAAATTTGTCGAAAAATTAAAATGGATTGCTGGACAAAATTATATTTGTCCAGCGTGTCCGGGTATAATGGCGCCGATTCAACGACATTGTTGAAACTTGCGCGTATGCAGAACCTCGAAGAGTGTACAGGAAAATGTAATACAGAGAGCGATAGATAGAGACGAAGAATTTTGCGAGAGGCACGTCTTCGTACTATTTCCCCCCCCCCCCCCCCCGCTCTCTCTCTCTCTTCGAATAGATCGCGTGACTGTTTTCTTGTACACACTCATATGCATATGTAGATATATATATATATATATATATATATATATTCAGTATCCATATTTCGTACGCGAGGACGTGTGTACACAAAGCCGGCAAAGGCTGCAGTGCAGATACGTTCGTAGAGTCACGTAACTGGTGTATTTCCTTGGATATAAACTCCGCGATCATACCTACGGAGAGCTTGCGGCGAAATATCTTTGGCTCCTTGTATTTTTCATTTCTATAAATATTGCGCGAAGTCTATGGACCGGACATGCCCCGAAACTTTGAAGATTTCGCGAGCATTTTTTTTTTCTTCTTCCTTTTCTCCTTTCGTTCGGTGAATTTTCACGAGTAAAGGCAAAATGTTCCGCGATCCGTTTCGCATCCAGTGGCGAGCGTGGCGAAATGAGCCGCGCGCGCGGATTTCTCGCTATGGAAAAGGCCGATTATTTTTAGAATCTCGCCGCGGCGTTAGTGAGTATGTGATGCAGCGGCACAAGAGACACGTGTGGAGAGCGGATGAGCGAAAATTGCGGGGAGAATTTTCGGGTTTTTATGTATAAGCATATATATTTATGTAGAAAGGGAGAGCACGAGAAAGAGAAAAAGAGAGAGAGAGAGAGAGAGGGAGAGAGAGAGAGAGAGGGAGAGGGAGAGGGAGAGAGACAGAGAGAGAGAGAGAGAGAGAGAGAGAGAGAGAGAGAGAGAGAGAGCGCGCGATTGATTGATTGATTGATTGATTGATAAAGTTTAATATGCCCTAGAATACTATTCGGGCAAATAAAGAATATACAAGCAGAACTATAACTAAAATAAATAAACAATAGTTTTAGAATTAGTAGTAATAATAAGATACGGAAAGAAATGCTTGCTAATGATACTTAACAATAACTAATAACGATCAAAATTATAATAATAAAATAATAACAATGATATTATACAATAATAATAATGTGATAATGGTAATATAATAATAATGATAATAATAATAACTAATAATAACGTAATATAATTATAACTACAATAGCTATAATAGAATTAGGAAAACAATAATAAATAGAATTGTGAAAAAAATAATAAGAGTGAGAGAGAGAGAGAGGGTGAAAGCGCAAAAAAAGAACAAAATAAAAAGAAGGCAAAGTTTGAGCAGGAAGAAAAACAGGAAATAGAGAGCTCGAAAGATTTACTGGGTTTGCCAGAAACGAATGAAAAAAGTTTAAGAATGCAAAAGTAAGATAGGAAGAGAGGAGAAAAAGTGTAGACATCGAAAGATATAAAAGGGAGATCGGGAAGCCGCACAGTAAAAGAGAAAACGAGAGAGTGAGAGAGAGAGAGAGAGAGAGAGACAGAGAGAGAGAGAGAGAGAAGAGAGAAAGAGAGACTATCCGACAAACTGCAAAGGAATAGAAGTAGAAAAACTCATGGTACACATCTTTCGAGGGTTTTCTATCCGATTCACCCCGTCTCTCTCTCTTTCTCTTTCTTTCTCTCTTTCTCCCTCTCTTTCCCTCTCTCCCTCTCTCTATCATTTCTACGCTCCTTTCCCCCCGTCCTGTCATTTTCTCTGGCCTCAGCTTATAGGAAATGCTGGGGAGAGCGAGAGAGAGAGAGAGAGAGAGAGAGAGAGAGAGAGAGAGAGAGAGAGAGAGAGAAAGAGAGACAGAGGGAGAGAGAGAGGAATACAGAGAGAGACAAAACGATTTAGAGCGAGCGAATAAGTGAGGAAGACGATGCTGATCCACCCATGCTGTCTCTGCTTCTCCATTCCGCAGCTCGACGTTCCTCTCCTCTCCATCCGATCCTCAACCATATGACACGCGGCATTCCGGATACCTCGAATTTGCACTCGATGCACACCGAAACGCTCGGGGAAAAGTCCAAGAATTTTCATTGCACTCCTCCAGCAATCTTAAGGACAATAATATTCTATACGACGATTTTGCCGAAAGAGGAAAATAAAAAAAGAAATCAGCACACGAATTTGCCAGCTGTTGGCCAAATATCGTCGCTCAACGAACAACAGATTGAGTAGAAACAATTTTTTAGAAGCACAGACAGTCCTCGTACTTACGGAACTTTAGGTTCTCGAAATATGCAACGTTAATTTGAAACGACGTAAGTCGAAATAATTTTTTTTTCATACATTTCCATATCGCAACGTTGAAGTTTGCATTGTTGGAAAACAGCGAATTTTTTTTTCTTCATTTTTCGTTTCTTTGTTTTTATCGTTATGAGAAGAATTTTTTTGAAAATTAAGGTCGTAAATCTCTAATAAGAATACGTAAAAAACTTTTGAGGGATTCTCACAGCCTAAATCGACACAAAGAAAAATTTGTGCGATTAAAAAATAATCATATTCGTTGCGTTCCAAACGATGCAAACTTCAACGTCGTTCCATATCAAATCAAGAATGTCGAATTTCCATCAGAAATTTGGTGTACACCTTCACTTTAATGCTATAAGACTTTCCGGTAAAAGGATTTTTGGCGACGCGCCATACTTTTCGAGATATCGATTTTTGAAAGTTATTTTTTTTCCGCGCCTATTTTTTTTTCCTCCGCGATCACATATATAGGTATAGCTAGAACTGAGGCTGTCAGCTATAGATATAGTAGGAGCTTATTTAACATGATGATAGATATACTCAGCGGGCTGAATCAACCACTTTCAAAATTTCGGTTGTCGGAAAATATTGCAAGTCGCCAAAAATCCTTTTAAGATATTAGTCTCGCCACAGTCACTCTGAAAAGTTTATTCTTCGCTCGTTCGATGCTAGCTTCGAAATATTGCGAAATATCCTTATAATGTAGGTTGTACATCTTTTATCGGAATGTCAAAACTTGTAATGATGGAAACGCCTAATATAATGTTTACCTGAGCCTCACTTTTGTATCAGACTATCCATTCCGGCTACTAATACGTAGATACTCTGCGTATACGGATATGCACGCACTACTGTAATCTAGTTCTAGTCTGCTCCAGTCGCTTCGTGGCGCTAGCGTCGCTAGACATTGCTTCATTTAAATCGCTATATCTCTGAAACTAGACGGTCACAAAATCCATGATTTTTTTTTACCCACTTCGTCATATGTTCCTCTGTAATTGAGAATTAAAAAAAAATCTGTAGAAAAGTTTCAAAGTTATTGCGCGAAATGTGACATTTTCCACTGCTTCCCATAAGAACACGTCTAAAACCGTGAAATCTTTGATTGCCAATATCTCGAAAACGGAACGGTGAATCCTTTTCAAATTTTGCAGGTAATCATTTAATAGTGTCCTGAATGGATCCTGAAAATTAAAAAAAAATCTATAGCAAAACGCCTAACGGTTGCAGCGTTACCCACAATCCAAGCTTAAAAGAAGAAAAAAAATTGATATGTTATTGTCCGGACTATACTGAATCTTTACGATTTTTTTTGAATTTTTTTCACCACAAAATTCACCGAGCTAAAAAATAGTTTAATTTATGTAGTTTTACGCGCGGTTAGATGGCCAAGACTTTTTGCCAAGGAAAATTTAATTTTAATTCGGGCGTTGCCGAATAAAGGATGTTCTTGATGTTTGCAACATTGGAATGTAACGAAAGTTCTTTTTTATATTTTTATTTGCTCACTTTCAATATTTTACAAAAAATTTTTTTTGCAGATAAAAATGATAGATCTCTAAATGAGCGACTTAAGTCCTTAGGCCACTCGAGAGGCCGAAAAAAGGACATATTTTGTGATTTTTTTTCAGCGTAACCAAAAAATAAATCGGAATTACAAAATAGGGGTTTTATTATACACGTAATTGACTGTACAAAATTATTTTCTCACAGCGATACATGTCAAAATGGCGACCGTGTAGCATTTTTTCGATCACGCCTTTATTTCTGGAAGGTCAACAGCCGGATCAACGGCTCCTATAATTTTTGAGTTATGATGAGACACTAAAGTTTTTTCGGTTATATATAAGAATAGCTATAGAAGTACGTAGGATTTTTTTGATACATTGTTTTTTGCCAAAATGTCGCATTTCTAAAACAAAAAGTATAAAATGCCATGAGAAAATCGTTAGAAAATTGTTTATAAAAAAGGAACTATGCAATATAATTTTAAAAAATCCTACGTAGTGCCTCAGAAAATGTAATTCTAAATATACAGTTAAAATTTCAAGTGAACCTGTTGAAATTTCAGTTATGTATCCGGCCGACTTCAAAAATGTAGTTTTGAGATAAACGCGTTTAAAGTTAGTGGAAAGTCACGACATGAATTAAGAGGGGTTGCGCTATAATTCGAAAATCGAGTACTTAGAGATTTTTCACATCCATAATCTTTTGGAATATAATCTTATAGGTACTAAGGTACATTTTTGACAAAAAAAATCGGGTTTTGGAAAATCCTAGGGCCTTAAAAAATGATTGACGGGCTTTCTCAACGAAGATTAGCTATAATAAATTCTAGCAATTGAAAAATAATAATTTTTCGTTGCAACGATGCAAACTTCAGTCTCGTAATAAAGAATCGTTGTTGGAATTCCCCGTAGATGGACGATTCGAGAGGAAAGGATATATAAGATTGTGTGTATGTGTTCGGATATGTACGTATATAGATACGTATGTATGCATGTATGTATGAGGGGTGCTGGCAGGACGGAATCCATTCCAAAATTGCAAAGCATCCCCTGCGCGTCACTTCACCCCTTGGCCATCCAGATAGTGTCGTCTCGTTGCTATATGTTTTTTCCGCGCGCTCCTCGCCTTCCCTCAGGAAAAGAGAATCCCTCTTCCCACCTTATTGCATTCTCTGTCGTTCTCCCTCTGTCTCCCTCTCTTCATCTCTCTCTCTCTCTCTTTCTCTCTCTCTCTCTCTCTCTCTCTCTCTCTCTCTCTCCCCCCTCCCTCCCTCCCTCCTTCTTCCCCCCTCCTAGTAAAGCGTCCCGAATACTGATATCGGGACGAAGCAACTGGCAAAGCGAGCGCGTACTTTCATACTCTCTCTTTCTCTCTTTCCCCCCCCTCTCTCTCTCTCTCTCTCTCTCTCTCTCTCTGTTTTCCTCCAACCGCCAGCTTGACTGTACGTGTAATGCATTATTTCGCTTTCCACGTCTCGAAATTCTAACTCTCTGTCATTCTTTTTTTGCTTTTTCTCTCTTCTCCCCTGGCTCTCTTCCTCTCTCTATTCCTGTTTATCCCTCTTTCTCTCTTTTCATCTCTTCTTCTCTGTCTCCCTTACTCTTTCTTCCTCTGTTTTTCTCTCTTTTTCCCTTTGGCTCTCTCTCCCCCCCCCCCCTCTCTCTCTCTCTCTCTCTCTCTCTCTCTCTCTCTCTCTCTCTCTCTCTCTTCTCTTTCTCTATCTCTATCTCCCTCTCTCTCGTTCTCTTTTAGTATTTCTTTTTTTGGCTTTCTCGCTTTTTCGCACACGTACACTCATTTCTTTCTCTTTTTGCACCCTTTTTCGCTTCGACGTTTCCGTTCCCCAATTCTCCCGTGATCGGTTTGAATTCTGGCTTTTCGGTAAATCTACTTTCAACCTCCTCCCACCCCCCGACTCCCGGAGTGGCCTTGTCGCTGTCGTTCCCGTCGCTTCCGAATTCCATGAGGTATTACCCCCGGGGTTGCTTCTCAGTGGCCAGGGATAATTCGTTCTTCGGTGCTGATATTCCGCGCGAGAGGATTCCAGCAGAGTCTTCTCCGGGATTCGCCGTTATACCGCGGTGGAGCTCTTGAAAATGGTTTGGTCTCTCAGACAGATTGATTGAAAACTAAACCGCGCTTGGAAATCTAAAAACAAATGTTGGGGATGAGGTAGTATCGATTCTGAAAGATTTTCAAGGTAGTCATCTCGCCAAGGCGTTTTTCTATAGATTTTTTTTTTAATTTCGCGGACTCATTCAGGACACTATTAAATGATTATCTGCAAAATGTGAAAAGGATTCACCGTTCCGTTTTCGAGACATTGGCAATCAAAGCGTTCGTGGTTTTACACGTGTTCTTATGGGGAGCAGTGGAAAATTTCACATTTCGCGCAATAACTTCGAAACTTTTCTACAGATGTTTCTTTAATTCTCAATTACAGAGGAACATATGACGAAGTGGGTAAAAAAAAATCATGAATTTTGACCGCCTAGTTTCAGAGATATAACGATTGAAATTAAGCAATGTCTAGCGACGCTAGCGTCACGAAGCGACTGGAGCAGACTAGAACTAAATTACAGTAGTATGTGCATATTCGTATACGCAGAGTATTTACGTATTAGTAGCCAAAATGGATAGTCTGATACAAAATTGAGGATTAGGTAAACATTGTATTAGGCGCTTTCATCATTACTTTATAAGTTTTTACATCCCGATAAGATGTACAACCTACATTATAAGGATATTTCGCAATACTTCGAAGCATTCATCGATTGAGCGGGGTATAAACTTTTCAACGTGACTGTGGCGAAACTACTACCTCAATACTATTGATTTGTTGATAATATTCTTTATGGTGTTGATAATGTGATACGATGATTGAAAATAAAATCCATTCGGGGATCCAATAATGGTCAAAAATTTGTCAAAGCTTCTCCAAAACTCAACGAGACGATGGAGATTCGCCAAATGTTTTTTTTTTTTTTTCGTGTTCATTATTCTGTTATTTCGTTTGATTTAGGCCTGCAACGAGTTCACGACCCACGTGATGAACCTTCTGAGGGAACAGAGTCGCACGAGGCCCATCACGCCCAAGGAAATCGAGAGGATGGTACAGATAATCCACAAAAAGTTCTCCAGCATTCAGATGCAGCTGAAACAGTCGACCTGCGAGGCTGTCATGATCCTCAGAAGTCGTTTCCTTGATGCGAGGTATGCGAAGAGAAATTAATCGCAGTATCATTCAGTTTCGTCAATGATTTTTTTGTACGTTTTTTTTTATCGAAGTCGAATATTGCACCTTTGTTACTTTTGTTTGGTTGATTGATAACTCTGATTGATGTCTTAGATTCTGGGGTTTCGTTGCTTTGATTCTTATCATTGATTCGTGTGATTCTCATGTTTGATTTTCAAGATTGTTATCTCTGATTTCGTTGATTCTTTCTCTGATTTCTTTGATTTTTGTCTTTGATTCTTAGCTCTTTTTTCTTTCATTCCTATCGCTGATTCCTTTGATTTTTATCATCGATTTCTTTTCTTTGAATGCTTTAATTCCTTGAATTCTCATTTTTTATTCCTCAGACTCTTATCGATGGTGACTTTGACTCTGATACTTGATTTCGTTGATCCCGTGCCGAAATTGAGTTCGGGCTTTGATCGGGTCCATCTTAATTTTCCCTAACTTTATTGAGGCCCTAGTCTGGAAGCCTCACATGGGCCATCAGTGGCCGGTCACACTTTGCTACCGAGGGCCATTGAAGGCATAATAACCAGGGCCTTTAAAATTGCGTATTTCGACACGTTTGATCCCGTTGTTCCAATGAACGAACTGCATGCGTGTTGGTTCAAGGCATCACAGCTCGTCTACTAAACGCATAGTTTAATTATTATATTTAATCGATCTCGACAATTATTATGCCACAAATTCTTTAGTCAAGCAATTTATATTGATTTGCCCCTATAATAGCACAGTCTAGTAGTATTGGGGAAATCGCTACTAGGGAATCTACAACTACACCCCTTAAGGGACCAGTCCACTTTGGAGCCACAAAAAAAGGCTATTTTCGCGATTTTTTTTGAGGATTTTATAAAAGATATGAATATAAAAGTTGTTGGGCTTGATAAATAAAGTCTTGAAATACATTAAAAAAAAAAATTTCATTCATATTTATTCATTTTTAAGTACAAAAACTATAGTTTAACGTAACGCCTCAAAAATAGATGGGCTAGGTAGCTCCATCACAACTCGGCAACGGCTTGTCTGAAATAAAAAAATCAAAGTCCATTAGATTCAGTATGACACCAGCTACAAAATGACCCTCGGATATAAAGTTTTATCAAAAAATAAAAAAATGGCAGATGAAAAACGAAAAAAGTAAAAAAAAAACGCGTTTTTTTCGCAGTTTTTCGCAACAAAAAAAAGAGTAAAAATCAACATTTTAAAACCATCGAGGGTCATCTTGTTGCGAATCATGTTTACAATATGTGGTTCAAATTTCAAGAGAATCGGTTTATTAGTTTTAGAGATACGATGGAGCTAGATTTTGAAAGCGTTGTTTCGAGAAAAAACGCGTTTGAAGTTTATACTATGAAAAACTCTTACCTAAACTCAATCGGCAATATTGACACAATATTAACACAATATTTCTGAATGTATGTACTTTCGAAAACAGTAAAAAAAAAATCGATTTTTTGAAATTTTCAAAGTGGACTGGCACCTTAAAGGCCTTTACTTGGTCTCCGTACTCAGACCATAGTTTTAGTCAACCTACCTACCGTACCATTCCCTAATAGGGGCCCGGTCCGGCTCTTTTACGGAAAACCCTACTATAAAATCCACAAACAATCCCTTGAAGACCCTCAATTGTATTAGGGATGTCCTGCCAATTTTCCGCACGGGATCCTTATCTTTGAATTCTTTAATATCATGAAAATCTCATTTTTAATTAGTTTGATACTTCTTTTTTTACTTCATCGATTATTATATTGCATCCCCTTGATTTTCTTATTTGATTTAATTTATTTTCGTATCTGATTTGTTAAGTTGACTTTGACTTCGTTGATTCTTATAGCCGATTATTTTGATTCTTACTGTTTTTCAAATTCTTATCTTTGATTCCCTTGATTCTGTTTTTTTAATCCTCGATTTTTAATCCCTTCAAGTTGTATCTGATTTTTATGCTTATCCCCCGTTGCGTTGAGTCTAACCGTTTTTTTAATTCCTTTTCTTCAGGTTCTTTGATTCTTATCTTCGATTCTTTCGATTTCTGTTTTTTTCATTCTCATCTTCGATTCCTTCAATTTTTATCAGATTTCCTTAATCTTTATTCGATACCTTTGATTATTCCGTCTGATGTTCTCATTTCTCATATGTGATTTTCAAAATTCTTATCTCCGAAACCTTCGTTTCTCATCGTGCACAGGCGCAAGCGACGGAACTTCAGCAAGCAGGCCTCGGAGATACTGAACGAATACTTTTACTCTCACCTAAGTAATCCTTATCCGAGTGAAGAGGCGAAGGAAGAACTCGCGCGAAAGTGCGGCATCACGGTCAGCCAGGTAAAATTTTCATTTATCGACGTTACATTCATCCGTCCGAATTGCCATTATTGGGACGCAATGATTTGATTGTACAATTTTTGTTCGCAACGTAACACAGGTATCCAATTGGTTCGGCAACAAGAGGATACGTTACAAGAAAAACATAGGTAAAGCCCAGGAAGAGGCAAATCTGTACGCGGCCAAGAAGGCAGCTGGTAAGTTGAGTCGATCCGAACGACCATTTTCACGAATCATGAGCTCGTTGGAATTAATTTCTTATTTAAAATTCTTTTCACCCGAACGTTGTCGATCAGTGGACATTTTTTAATTAACGTTTTTTTTTTTTTTTTTCATAACGTCGCCCATTCGGAGAAAGTAAACATTCGAGACTTTGCGCCTCAAGGATGTTTCGCATTCACGCGATATCGCGGAAAAAAAAAACACTTGAAAGAACTTTAGCGCACGAGACTCGAGCCTCGTCGCAGAGGAATTGAAAATAAAGAAAAAACTCGTTCGGAGTCCTAAAAATATTCGGTCGAAAAAAAAAAAAGATTCTAAAAGTATACGGGCATCAATATATTTTTAGAATCGAAATACACTTTTTGAATCGATGTTGGCTTGAAAATAGAAAATTAATGAATTAAATGAGAAAGAATTAAAACGAATAAAATGAAAGTGGAAAAAAATTAAGTGGCTTTAACAATATTAATGATTGCAAATAGAACATTCTACAGAGTTAAAATTAAGTGGCTTTAACAATATTAATGATTGCAAATAGAACATTCTACAGAGTTCCAAATAAATTTAAAAAAAACGATATTCGTTCCAAACAACATCAATTTCCAAAGTTCATCCCCGCAAAAGTAAAAAAAATATTGTCCAGATATTTTTTTTACAATATTCCATTGTTTCACTAGTGTAACTAATATCATGAATTGTTAAAAGTAAAAAAACATCGACAGCAGTGAGAACGCGCGCCCGGTGAGCCGCTTCGGCGATCTCCCGTGTCAAGCGGCGTGGCCCGATACTCGGATGGGTGACCGCTCAGCGGCGGGTTTTGCGCGTCCGCCACCGAGTGGGACGTCAGTTTTACCGAATTTCCCTGAGCGTAGCTGACAACTCGGTGAAAATATAGTCGCTTCGTATCGGCAAAGGTTTTCCACGGTTTCCCTGTGCCCTCGTGATCTCAGCACTATACATTTGTATTCTTAATAATGTTAAGGGGTTACGTGGGTTTCGAAGCCAAAAAAAGCATATTTTCTCTATTTTTTAAAAATATATATAAATTATTTTATTCAAAATGTTAAGCACATAAAAGAGCAACATTTCAACAATAATTAAAAAAAAATTCATCCAAAAATTTGGGAAATTCAGCCAGTGGGACTAGTTTTCCGGAGACCCCTAAAAAAAGTGTCCTCGTGGTGGTCAGGATAACTCATGATAGCTTTATCTGAAATTAAAAAACGAAATTTTTTCTGTTAGAAGATAAGTATAGCTCGTGATTGAACGAAGGATTTTAAAAAAACTTGAAATTTGAATTTTTGGCAGAGTTGTATGCAAAATAGTTCAATTTTTGGTACAATTTACACTACGTATAGCCTTGTAAAATTAGTTGTAATCGAAAAAAAAACCCACGTAATCCCTTAATGATATAGTAATCAACCGACGCTGGTGGGTGGGCGGTACTTCGAGTTGAGCAGCATTGTGCATGGACGATACTCGGAGTGGTGACCGCTCAGCCGTGCAACGGCTGGCGCGTCAACTAGATAGCGGGAGGCCGATACTTTTGAGATCTTGGTGTAGATACTTGAGTAAAAAAAATGTCTGTGCACCGGAGAAACGGAAGAATATGGGATCTCGTATACTGATACGGGTTTTCTACAGTTTCCCCGTACCTTCGGTAAATGCGGTATAGTGTAACTTAAGGGAGGGAAATACACGTAGACGACGAAAAAATGAGCCAATTTCGATCATTTTTTTGAAGGATCTAAACGTTTTTCATTTATGAAACTTTAGGTACAATTTATTACATAATTAAACTGTTCAAATTAATTTTCTCATTAAACAATCATTGCAATATGGCAACGTTATGGCGCGGTCTTTCAGGATGAAATTGAAGTTTGCATCGTTGGAATGCAACGGAAATTATTCTTTTTTAATTGCTCAAATTTTTTTTCGGCATATCTTAGCGACGAAAATGCATCAGTATTTTTTCACATTGCTTGTTTGGAAATGTACAACTTAAATCTGCAAAAAAGATTGTATAGAATGATGAAAATGAGAAAATAAAAATATAAAGAAAAATGGTCGTTGAATGCCAACGATGCAAACTTCAGCACCATCTTTCAAGAAGGTTTTGGCGGCGGTTGTCCGTTTGTGGGAAATCCTACATCAATATTTGTCTGGAAAATACGAGTCAAGAATTTTTAGTATTTCAATATCCAAATGCTAAACTTATATCTAAGAAACGTTGAAAAAGTTGAAAATTAAAAAAATGGGACTCTTCTGAACAAAAAAATTGAAATTTGTCACGAAATTTTCGTTCTTTTTTGCAATAAGAAGGTACTTTTGAAAATCAATTTTTATAAACAAGTTGGAATAAGTTCCAGGTGATATTGTTATTGAGTTGTGCGTACAATTTTAGCACGATTGGTCAATCCGTTTCAAAGTTGTTTTCCACAAACTTAAAAAAACCTTCCTGGAAGATCACGCCTTAACATCGCCGTTTACCAATATTTTTAAAAGAAAAAATTAATTTCAACGGTTTACTTATGTGATAAATTGTACCTAAAGTTTCATAAATGTAAAACGTTCTCGTCCTTTCCAGCAAAAAAAAAAATAATTAAAATTCGCTATTTTTTCCGTCGTCTACATGTATTTTCTCTCTCTTAAGACGGCTGTGGACGTAACGGAACGTTGGGTTGATTAGCGAAGTGCGGCTAGGGAGTGATAGAAAATGCTTTAATTGGGAAGGGCAATACGTAAAAATCTGCAAGGGTATACGTTGAAACAGAGGGGGAAAAGATATAAAAAAATAAAAATACTACATTATTGTAATATATTATATCAAAATATTGATTTATATTAGCGCATTGTTATTCATATTATATTGAATCTTGGTATTATTATTGTATTAGATTATTTTATTATTATACAATAGTAGTAATGGACTATCGTAGCGTTGAATGATCATATAATTTTATATTTATATTCTTACAATATTATATTGATATATTATTATTTTATTTATTATGTGATCGTATTATTATAGTGTTGAAATTTGCATCGTTGGAATGCAACGAAAATTCTCTGGAAATTCTCATAATAACGTAATGTGGTAATCTTTATTATTAAAAGTAGAACCATTTTGGAATCCAACAAATCATAATAATAATATATATATTATTTAAAAATAACATATACATGCAATGTTCAAGAGTACATTTCATGTGGAATCGATAACGCCAGTGGTGTGCGTGGCAAACAAAAAACGAGAGAGAGAGAGAGAGAGAGAGAGAGAGAAGGGTGAAATAGAATTTTTAAAAGTCCCACTGCGAGGCTGGTTCTCATTACGATAAATCATTTCGGCGAGTGACTTTACTGCTCGTTTGTGCGCCTTTGTGTTTCGCCTGCCGGCCTCGCGGCCGTTACGTCGCTACCTCCGACAAATAAATCGCGGCCTCGGCTTGACGCTTTTTCAAGCATGAAACGAACGATAGTTTTTTTTATCGGGCTGACGTGTTCGAGCTACGTTTCGCGGTTGTTGCAACGTCGCAAGATCGGCGAGACTTCGAAGCCGCCCTCGTAGCGAACCCCCCCCCCCCGCGAACATTGCTACCCGTGTCTGGGCCGCGGTTTTTTTGTCACTTCGCCCTGGAGTAAACTCTTCACCTCTTGGTGAAAAAAAAAACATTCAATTTGTCCAATATTTTTATAACTACTGTATCGATATACTTCCAGTATCGATTTGCTCAAAATCCATATCGCTTTTTTACGTAATGCTCGTTGTATCTTCAAACGAGGATTACTTTGAATAATTGATACTCGATAGTATTAACATAATTAAGGACCTGCAGTTGTGTGCCCGTGACTTGGTACGCGCGAATCACTGAAATACGTACCGATGCCGTTTTTTTAACCCTTTGTGGTCAGCCTGGGTAGAATCGACCCGTCGATTAATTTTGGGCGCAAATATATAATAGTTCCCGGCTTCGAATGGGACTGTATTCACCATCTTACCTGAAGTTGATCGGCAAGTTGATCTTGTGTTTGCGTATCATCTTCATCCAATAACGCTTGCAGATCGGTGTCCTCAATTGTTTTTGGTCCTCCGGAGCGCTTCTTGTCCTCAGTGTCGAAATCGCCACTTTTGAAACGTTTAAACCAATCTCCATAGGTAGTTTTCGATGGTGCATGCTCGCCGTATGCCTCCTCAAGCAAGCGACATACTCCAGCTGCATTTTTTCCAAGTTAAAGCAGAAAAGCAACGCCTTCCGCAAATATTGTTTATTCGGCACAAAACTCGACATCTCCGTTGTTAGAAAAAAAAAAGTATTTTTGCGTTGCGATATGTGTTGGTATTACGACTGGTTATGGTGGGCAGATGTCCATCCTAAAAACAAACAGAACTTCAGACATGTATGGCGACTACGTGCGCGTTGTTAGCACCACCCATGTGTGAAACGCGGAAACTTAGTTGCGCACCTAGTAGATATACTATAAGCTTACGAGGCCGCGGCTAAGCGGTCACCCATCCGAGTATCAGTCCCAAGCTGCTTGACACTGGAGATCGCGCGAAATTCCTTCTATTTTTTCGCCTCCGTAACAAGTTTTATTCGCAATATTCAATATTCTGTCGTGTTCCGTTTCGAGAATTCCTTTTAAAATCGGGAGCTCGTAGAAAAAAAGAAAGAAAAAAAGAAAGAAAGAAAGAGGGGCGGCAAGGGGATCGGTTCAAAGAAATTATCTGTCCCTCGATCTTTGTATGCACCGCGATCGTTTCTACAGCAGCTTTTGCAGGTGCCTCGCCGTACAGCATGGGCGGCGCGAGCCAGGGTACACCGACGCCGATGATGTCGCCAGCGCCACCCGGTGGTCCCCAGGACATGGCCGGTTACGGGATGGGCATTAACGGGAGCGATTACGGCTCGCAGCCCTACAACGATGGCTCGATGGGCTACGATCCTATGCACCAGGTTAGTCGAGACGACGACAACAACGACACGTCAAACCAGAGCACTCATTATCACCATCTCGATTCGACATCGCGCGCGCTAATCGCTTCTTTCTCGGCTCTGATCGAGAGAGTTTGAACGTTGTCGCATCGACTGGTGTTTTCGAGACTCGCGATACTGCACCTTGCATGTTTTTTGTTTTCTTCCTTTTCGTCTTTTTTCCTTTCGCCGTGGCTTTTACTTAACGCCGAAGCTTTTTGGCTCGTGAGAGCGACCCGATCGAATTAACTAGATATATATAGAAAAGGAAAAAGAAAAAGGATTTAAAAAGAATTATATATATATATATATACTTGCAGTTATTTTTTAGAGCTTTTTTTCTCGATTTTTTCGTTTTCTCCAAAGAAAAAAGGTTTTAAAAAATGACTGTATTTATATGTATTGGGTTGTCCGTAGGTGGCACATTGAAAAATTGGCATGAACTTTACGGACAACCCAATATCTCTATGGTTGTCCGTCTATATGTAGTTGTTTTTTAATTACTTTTCCTCGACTTCCTTCTTGCTTTCTTCAATGAGAAAAAACGAGAAAAGTATTTAAAAATTACTATAAATAAATATGTATATACAGTCATTATTTTATTTATTATCATTTTCTACATTCATTTATTATTTTTAATAATAAAGAAAATTTTCCTCAGCAATAATTTTTACTTGAATTTTATTTATGATTACTTAACTTTTATTACTTAAAATTATTCTTATTATTAAAAATGATGAATGAATTATAACATTTATTTATTATTACGTAAATTTTATTTACCATCATCAACTTTTTAGTATTGAAATCACTTTTCCTCACTTTTTTTTCTTACTTTTCTCTGAAGTAAAAAAAAGCGAGAAAAAAAGTATTAAAAAACGACTCTATATTTGAAAAAAAAAACATCCAAAAAACATGTTATAACATATAAAAATACTTACAAACGATTTTCTTTATATGTACAAACTTATACACGTACAGTGAGTTTTCGTTAAATAGATTTTTTGTCACTTTTTCCTTCTCGTTTTCTCTCGTGACGATTCTCCGCAGCCAAAGCTCTTCGTACGCGCATGTGCCTCCCATCACACGGGATTTCTTGCCATTTTTTTTTCCTTCTGCCTTTTCTCGTTACTTTTTTTTTTTTGGTTTGTTTTCTTGTTCGTTTTTTTTTTGTTGTCTCCGTTTCGTCCTCGTTCCCGCGGCCAGTCTGGCGAGCGCGTAGAGCTTGCCTTGCTTTTCTCGTCGTACTTTCGTGCCGGCCAACCTCGCGCGATCAACACTTTACCGCACTACCTAGCATCGGGTATAACTGGACCGAAGAGGCGGGAGGAAGGGGGTGGAGGAGATAGAACCGGTTGCGAGTTACGGGAAAGGATTAAGGGTGTATGTGGCTGGATATAGTGCGATTTGTGTGGCTATATATATATGTATATATGTATGGGCAAAGAATATTTTAAAGCCATTGCGTCTACGTAATGTTGGCTATCAGCTCATGAGAACGAGCCTTACATTTTTTTCAAACGAATCGTTGATGATTGCAGGACGGTCCTTGAAATTACCTTTATGCTTATATTTATCTAAAGGGGCTTTCAAAGACATTGGGGCTTACGTAATGTTGAGTATGGGAACAACTGGCCATGAGGACTGTCCTCGAAGTCTTCAAAATCGGCTTTCCCTTTGGATATATATATATATTCATATGTGCATGCGTTTGCGTGTGTGTGTTCTCATGCGTTATCCACTGTTTCGGGGTGTTCCCCGCGAATATATATAGCGGCGCTAGGTTGTTGCCGAGGCTCGTAAAGATGGGCTTAGCCAGAGTGAGGAGGAGGAGGAGGATGGAGAGAGCGCAGCGACGGTGAGCGAGGATCGAAATGAGTATGGGGTCTCGCCAACCTCGAAACTACTATACATTACTCCAGCCGTGTATTCGCCAAATGGTTGCTTAGTATGCATTGAACTCCCGGAGTCACTGGTGTTTGGTCTTTTTTTTTTTTTACCTGCTCGTCCTCTTCTCGAAGCTTTTCCTCTTCTCTCTTGGAAGCTTCTCCTTCCCTCTCCTCCTTTAAGCTTTTTCCCTTGTCTCCCTCGTCTAAGCTTCTCCCGTTCTTGAAGCTTTTCCTTTCTTCTCTCCTTCTCGAAGCCTTTTCTCTTTTTCTCCTTCTCGAAGCTTTTTCTCTGCTCTCCTTTCTTTTTCGAAGATTGTCTCCTCTCCTCCTTATAGCTTTTTTCTTCCCTCCCTCTTCCTCGAAGCTTCTCTCCTTCTTGAAGCTTTTTCTCTCCTCCTTTCCTTTTCGAATCTTTTTCTCCTCTCTCTCTCTCTCTCTCTCTCTCTCTCTCTCTCTCTCTCTCTCTCTCTCTCTCCACGAAGTTTTTTCTCTCTTCTTCTACTCGAAGTCTTTCTTCTTCCCTGTATTCTCCTCAAAGCTCTCCCTTTCCTTTCTTTCCTTCTCGAAGCCTCCCTTCTTTCCCTTCTCCTCGAAGCTTTTTCTCTTCTCACCCACGTCTTCGGAGCTTTTCCTCTCCTCTTCTTGAAGCTTTTTCTCTCCTCCATCCTTCTCGAAGCTTTTCCTCGTCTCTTCTTTCCTTTTCGAAGCTTTTTCTCTCCTCGCCTCCCACATTGGATTAACCATAAATACCTCGATACTCCGATACGTGCTGTACCTCTCCCCCCCCTTTCTCTCTCTCTCTCTCTCTCTCTCTCTCTCTCTCTCTCTCTCTCTCTCTCTCTTTTTCCTTCGGGCTTCGCAGCTCTCTCTCTCTCTTCTTATCCTTGCGAACCTTCGGCTTTTTGTTTCGAATGTGGAAATACTTTGTAAACATTTTATTCAGTGAGCAGAGAGTCTAGAGGAAAATTGCCGGGCTTTGCTGTGGGGAAAAAATTGGTTCTGGGGGGGAAAAAAACGCCTCAGGGGTTTTTTCATTCGAGATGGTTTGGCGACGAACGCGGTTCGGATCGACGAGAATGACTTAACTTTTCTTCTGGAGACCTTCCGGGACAAAATTTTCATTGTCATTTTCGAAAAGATAACACGTGTGCTTCGGGAGTAGGAAAATTGCGAAAAAGAATCAGGTTCAAGGTCACCTAGTGGGTAAAAAACGTAGTAGAGAATGCGAAAAAACGCAAATAGAATTTTACTTTAAAAAAAAAATTTAAGCACTCGCGAAGACGGGCCGTTTTTTTTTTTGCAAGATCTGTAACTTTTGGACCCGATGGAAAATTCGACAAGTTTTAATATAAATATTTGTAAGAGCCATTGGCATTTTCAATAAGGTCAAAATTGGATCGAACCAAACTGAAGCTCAACCTCAAGCTCCACATTGCAATCTTTCATTCTTCGCCTTCAGAACGATCTGCTTCTCGTTTGACGTTTCGCCTCATTTTCCTCTCTCCTTCAAGCTCACTCCCCCCGAAATTTGTCCGTTCTTCATTCCCCGACGATAACTAAAAATACAGTTACAAAATAAAAAATATATATATATATCTCAACACAAACTTTTATCTCAATTTTGCTACTAACGGGTTTATTTTTTTTTCTCGTTTCTTTTTTGCTCATTTTCCGTTTGTAATTTGCGGTTAACCCTGCGCTTGAGTATCAATCGTTCGCACATTTCGAGCACACCTTACGGCACCTGTATCATCGGTACAGCATTCATTATCATCGTTATTTCTTTCCATCATTTATTTATTGCTTTTTTTCCCACCCGTTATCGAGCACCGAGTACAAATCGAATTGGCTGATTGCTGATTCGAATGGACCGTCAAACGAATGCTTTGCAATAACAACAATTATCGCGACTCGAATGCATTTTATATTCGTTATTTAAAGTTCGGAGGAATTATTACATTTCGATTCGGAGAAACGTTTTACATTTTGATGACATTAAAAACCTTTGTATTCTTGCATATTTTACGTTTAGTTTATTTACAGTAGAGAAAGATAAGAATATTTGTTTGCCGGCTAAACGTCGGGTTCGTTCGACGATTCAATTTTCATCGCTCTCGGTCTCGTTAACGTAAGAAGATGAAAAAGCATTTTTTTTTTCCCGCTAAGAGCACTCAATGAAATTCGTTTTATTCATTTTTTTTTTCACGCGATGAATCGACGATTCGGGAGCCTTGTGGTGTGTCCGGTTTCGTTAAATTAGTCAGAGAGAGAGAGAGAGAGAGAGAGAGAGAGAGAGAGAGAGAGAGGTAAAGCAAAAAGAAGAAAGGAATAGAAGAGAAAAGAAATAAGAAATCGACTGATAATGATCGGTCTCGTGTCTGTATATTGTTTTACAGTGACGTGACGAGCGACTTCCGTATCGTCGTGTTTAACACACACACAACACAAGGGGTGACCCGAAGGCTGCGATTGTGCATGGATATCTCCTCTAATCAAGAATTTGGACAAAATCCAACAAGCACAATTCAATTTAAATCGATCATATATTTTTATTATAACGCAAAAAATATATCGCGCGTAAAAATACATTCGCGTTTAATCTCGTTGCAATATCTTCGATTATTTCGGAGTCGTTAGTGCAATAATAATACATCGCGACCCTCGCAATTATATATATATATATATATATTACGTATATTCATATACATATATAGATTATTTTTTTTTCGTACGTTTGTTTTTCGTGCTTCTCGTCGTTATTGAGAAGAAGAAAAAAAATCTCTCCCTCCATCCTCTCCTCCATTGAGCCCTACCATTGTTACTCTCTCTTCGACATTCATCCTTGTTCCGTCTCGGGTCACGTGTTTATAATTGGAAGAAATCTCGTAGAACAATTGAAGCACGTCGCCTGTTGTTTTTTTTTTTTTTTTCATTTTCAAATTTTCACCCTCTACGTATCACGTCGTCGGTCCTAATAAAAATTGAGCAAAACTCGGTACGATCGTCCTATTAGTGTCGTAATGAAGCGCGATTTCTTTTTTTGGTTTTGTTTTTAAGGGACTTGCTCGGTTGTGTATTGTAGAGATAGGCGGAGGCAAGGTAGATCCGTGAAATTCCAAGGAGAATTTGTAGTTAGAGAAAAATGTTGGATGTTCTTTTGATCGTTACGGCTGTGGGAGAGCTTTGCGAGATTTGGGTAGTTCAAAGAATGTGGTCACTTTGTTGGATATGGACATTTTGCGGGAATGCTCGAATTAAGAGCGAATGGAAATGGCGCATGTACGTGGCCGAGTCGAATCAATGTTCTGTGACTTGTTCAAATTTTCAAGTTTTTGGATTTTCTCACTTTATTGTGAGTATTGGGTTTTTTTTTTGGGTTTGAATGAATTCGTGAATTGTTGGGATTTTTTTTAGGTTTTTGGTGCGAATAAAAGGTCAGAAATGATGCAATGCAATTGTAAGAAATTTACAATAATTCGAAAGTTTCAATAATTGATATCTTCCAACAGTGCAAAAGTGCCAATAATTAAAAAGTTCCAATAATTCGGAATTTCCAATAATTCAGCAGCTCCAATAATTCGAAATTTCCAATAATTCAAGAGTTCCAATAGTTCACCGGTGCCAACAATTTAACAGTTCTGATAATTCAATAGTATCGATAAATCAAATGTTTCGATAATTCAAAAGTAACGACAATTCAAAAGTTTCAATAACTCGAAAGTTCCAATAATGCAAAAGTTCCGATAATTCGAAATTTCCAATAATTCAAGAGCTCAAATAATTCAAAGTTTTTGACAATCCAAAAGTTCCAATAATTGAAAAGTTCGAATAATTCGTAATTTCCAATCATTCAAAAGTTCCGTCAATTTTTTCCGTCAAAATTTCCCACAATTAAAGGTTCCGATAGTTCAAATGATTCGTAAGAACGCGAATACGGAACGAATAATTACGTTGCAATTCAGTCAAATTAAATTCGAAAATTACGAATCACATGGCTGGCTTTGATGATTGATTGAAGCAACAGCTTTATGAATTGATATCAATTTTTCGGAAAAAGAGCGAGAGAGACAGAAAGAGAGAGAGAGCGAGAGAGAGAGAGAGAGAGAGAAAGAAAGAGAGAATGGAGCAAGAAAGCTAATTAACAAAGTTCAGGAATTAATGGCATTCGGGAAGTTCCGCAAACTTAGGAAAATGACATATTATTTTTAAGAAAAAAATCTCGTACGGATCTCGCATGTATGGCTGCATGTAGAATCAAGCATACGTCCCTGGTGCAAAGGCGGTAGTCCACGTGTGTGCGTTATTTTATTTATTTATTATTATTCATTATTATTATAATTCCATCACTCGTCCCATGAATTTCGCAACCGGGCTTGTAATTGAGCGACTTGATAAAAAGCGAAAAAAAAAACAACTCGCGATACACGTCTTGTTTTTTTTTTTTGCCTCCATTCGTATCGCGATGTAAATTTTTTTCTCAATCGCTGTTCGGTTCCATTCTGATTCTTTCCCACACGAGTCAAAGATTCCGTGCTCTTCACTACATTATTATCATTATCATTATTTATTGTTCATACCTTGACGAAGGAATAAAATTGGGCAAAATTGTTTGATATGAACGAAATTGACGCAGGGCAAGGCATTGGCTGGGGGGCCAGGATGGATGCAGCAACGCGAGGCTGTTCCCGAATTTCCACCGCTCCACGATTCAGCCGATTCCGATTCCGACCGAGAAACTAACGAAAAACGATCGCGAATCTAGAAAGTCACGCTCCTTATAATAATGTAATTTTGTTGCGCGAATGAAACGATCCGCAGTTGTGTGAAGGTATGACGAGGGAACGTTAAAACGATTATTTCGTGTGCGAGCCAGAGAGAGAGAGAGAGAGAGAGAAACAGAGTGAAAGAGAGAGACGAGAGCGAGATAACGCAATTACGACGCACACACGCATCACCAAGAAAAAAACTCACCATACAAATAACGGATATCCGAAATTGAGCCAGATCTTTTTTCTTATTGTCTCTGCTACGGCGAATGCTTCTATTATTATTTCGGAAGTCACCGAATGCAAAAATCATTTGGTAAAATTGACAAAACGAAATTATTTTCGACAAAAAAAAATCGCACGTTTTAGCGTTTTTTTTTAAATTTTTTATAATTGATCTACACAACAAACGTTCTCTGTTTCGAGCAATTATCGATCGCTATCGATCATTCGTGCGAATATAAAATGCAAATGGTTTTTCACTCGAGACCTCCTCGTACGTCAGTGTCGTTTAGTTTCTGAGTGTCCATTAATCTCCGAATACCGCACCTTGTCTTCTTTCCAAGATTCTTTTATTTTTAACAATTTTTATTCTTTTTTTACGGCCTTTATGCACAAAGACGAGCCTTCGTGTTCTTAAATTTTTGCGTACTGGAGCCTTTCTTTCTGAGCAATTTCGTATACGCATACGTGATGAAGCGTGGCAAAATTGACTGTGCTCTATCGGCAGGGTAATCATTGAATGCATAACGTTGTATGTCGCATTATTGTTCTGCCAGTAAATAATGGCTAGTTATTTTATTCCCTCTCTTGCCGCGAGGGTTTGTTGGCTATACCGCGAACTTTTACCTGTATATATTTGAATGTGTGTACCAATATAAAATTCGTTAGAAAGCAGCCACGGATAAAAATTTTCAATTAGAGAAGAAAAAAAAATGGATATGAAAAGGGTTTCGTCTTTATGCATAACTCTTTTTTTTTTTCGTTTAAGTCACATCGTCGTTCGTCAACGACCATACGCGTCTTTCCTTATTACGTTATTCGAATTATATCTCCGCGAGCGATTCGCACCGCCGTGACATGTTTATTTTTTTTTTTTCCTCGTTCTCGCGACGTTCGCACCATTCGAATTTATGTTGAAAATTTTGTATATGCACACAAGGACACGGACATACACACGCATGACTCGTAATTTCCGGATCGCCGCGCTTGCATCTGGACGATAATACGATCCTTGTCACTTTTGAATGCGTACGAGTCGACGATAAGCACGAAATTACATAAAACTTCGTTCACCCTCGTTTAGCCTATTTTTTCGTACAAGGGAATTATTTTATTTGGCTAATGCGTTCGATTACCGGACATTCTCGGATTATTATTATTATTATTATTATTGTCATTAGTATTATTATTATCGTTTACAAGAAATTCACTTTAGTCGCACTGCTGAGCAATATTCTTTTTTCTCTTTAAAACAAAAATGTGTTTTTTTTTCTTCTATTTTTCTCTAGTTTTCACACTCGATCATTTGTGTTCACGTATTTGTCCAATTGTGTACGTATGCCTCTTTATTCATGTGCGTACATGTGTGTGTATATATTTATAAATGTGCGTGTGTGTGTGTGTGTTGGTTGGATCGGCCGCCTCGTCGCCAAGAAAGATCCGCCTTACGAAAGAACAGAAAAAAAAAACAAATGAGATCTGCAAACGAAACGAAGGGAGAAGACGAGATGAAAAAAATGCGACCGTTACTGTTTTCTTTCAGGAGCTGTCGCCTTGAAATCCTTAAAGAAGATACCGGAAAAAGCGTTACACTAAAAATGAGCGAGAGAGAGAGAGAGAGAGAGAGAGAGGCGGACAATTTTTTTAAAACAATGAAAAGAGAAACAGATACGGATCCACGAATAATCGAAAAATTTCCACCAATCTGTACCGATCACCAATTTACAATCTGTGATCCCCGAGGCTCGCCTTTCACAGTCGGGCCGAGCTATACGAACTATAAAAGATGATCGATATTTAAATTAACGAAACGTTACGTACTTTGCACATAAGAGGGAGAGAGAGAAAGAGAGAGAGAGAGAGAGAGAGAGAGAGAGAGAGAGAGAGAGAGGTGTCCCGTACGATACACGCGTGTGCGTGCGTGCGTTTGTATACGAAGAGTTCGGACTGCGAGAAAATCAACGTTGCTAACGAAGCTGCGAGAAAATTCATATTTTTCAACGATTCGACAGTATTCCGCGAAGAAAAAGTTCTCGCCCAAATATTTTTCCACTGCTGGAATAACGCGGTGTACTTTTTTTTTTATTATCGCTGGGAATATTTGTCGCTCGTTCGAAATTATTCCGCCGAACAATATTTCTACAAATCGAAACAATTTATTAACCATTTTGTTTTCTCTTCTTCTTTTTGACGTTCATAAAAAAAGAATACTCATCTATCGTCGATCGAGATAAAGGAATCTAGAATTTAACTTTTGCTTCAATACGCTCACAATTTACTCCAAGACCGTTCAACCTCAAAATGTACTCCAAAACCCCGATGTTCTTCTCGATTACATTCATTGTCCGAACGACAAAAAAAAATCCAACTTGGCACGAAAGCCCGCGTATTATAAATCAATAAAAACGAAAGAAAAATCTCGACTGGCGAAGAACCTGTTTTCGTTTGACGTTTCTCGTGCAGCTGCCGCGGCCTTTTACGCCAAGATCAGTCTCGGCCAGGACAACGCGTAGAATGATTTGTGGGTCCGTGAGAAACGGATCGACATTATAAATATATATATTTCGTGATGCCGATAGAACGGGAAGGAATAAATAAATTTCACAAAGAAATATGAGAGAAAGAAAAGTGTAAGAAAACAGAGAGCAGAGATCAGAGAGAGAGAGAGAGTGTGAGAGAGAAACAAAAGTATAATAATATTAAAAAAGAGGGAAACGAAGCAATGGTCCTGCGACACAACACTGATGTATACGATTTTTCAACATGAAAATATATATATTGTAGCTATACATACAAAAGGTGTGTGTGTATATATATATAGATATGCATATGTATGTGTATATGTATATATATATATATTTATTCATAATTTATAAATATGTACACCCACACACACACAATATATATATATATATATATATATGTATACACACACAAATATATATATATATATATATATAAATATATATATTTAAAGTCTTCAGGCAGACGTAATGGCTAAGGACATCACTATAAACAGCGTTGCTATTATCAAACTATTGATTATATTACTATTATTGCCATTATTATTAACGTGATTATTACATTTTTACAATTGTATTATTATTATTATTATCATCATGATCGTAATTGCTATTGTTGCGTCGGGATACCGCGCGGAGGATGTGAACGAAAGAAAAAAGACGAAAAAGATACTCGGGCCTACGATTCTCTTTTTTTTTCCTTTTTCCTCCTTCTTCGCTCGTCTCACTTTTCTTTTTCTCTCAAAATCACTTTTTATTCTTTCGCAAACGAGTGAACGTGAAAGGGTTGTGCGAGGTTGAACAATTAAAAATGTAAGGCCGGACGATCGACGAGGGTCGTAGAAAAATTTGAGAGAGAGAGAGAGAGAGAAAAAAAAATAAGAGACAGAGGAGCGGGGAGAAGAAGAGATGGAAAAAAAAAACAACAGCGACAAGAACAATTGCGCCTGATTGACACGATATAATAATTAGGTAGTAGGAGATAACCATTTTATTGTATAAAAAAATAATGAGAGAAAAAAAAAGAAGAGGGAAGCTAGGGAGATTATCCTACGACGACGAGGACGACGATGACGACCACGACGACGAGGCGGTTAACACTGTTGTTAATAAAATAAAATAATGAGAAATGGAAACAAAGTAAAATAATGAAATAAAAATTAAAGAGGTAAAAAGATGAAAAAAAAAAAAAACAAACGAACACGTCGCAGGCGGATCGCTCGGCCAAAGTGTCACCGCAGAGATGCAGGCGAAGAAAAAAGTCCATTTTTTTTTTCGGTGGCTGAGCAATCCGCCCATGGCGACCAGTACAAGTGCATTTAGCACAGCTAGTATACGAAGACAAAGTTCGCCAGGTAGTTGTATCGCTGTAAGCGATATCCCTCCTCGGTGTCCCTTAGGCCCTATCTAACGTTTAAATAAATGCGCCGGATCAGCAGAGCGATAAAGAGAGAGAGAGAGAGAGAGCGAGAGAGGAGAAACGAAGGAAAAGCAAGGTAGAACGGACGAGAACGAGGAACAAAAATTAACCTTTGAATTTTGGTGATTCGTTGATTGAAAGAAAAAAAAATCACATTTTGCCTGGATTCTTTCTGAGACCAGCTTAAGAAAAAAAAAAAATGAAAGAAAAATCGAGTTCTCGATACTTCTTTTTTCTCCGTTTCTATCCGACTTCGTATTTGCCCAAGAGTCCTTTCGTCCAACCTCGAAATCAACAGCTTCCACGAATGAGGACTAGGAAATTAAAATGAACTAGGAATTTTCCGCGCTAATTTTTCATTTTTCAAAGGATCACTCGATGAGAGAAAAATTGAGGGGAAGATTGGTTGTCGATGTTGGAGGGAAAGGCGTGGAAGATATGGAGAGAAAGAGAGAGAGAGAGAGAGAGAGAGAGAGAGAGAGAGAGAGGACGTCGCGATCCGAAATACGGAAGTATACAACAGGATATCATTGTATCGATTGGAAACATTATGATAAACTCAATAAAAGGCTATAAAATTAAACCTTGTTGCAATTTATTTCGTTGTAACAATTGTCATGTACACGGAGACAACGAAGGTAAGGTAAAACGCACGTTATGGTCGCGGACTCCAGCCAACGAATCCTCGAATGCTCTGCAACAAAAACGAGGTTGGAATGATCGAGGAATATCATTTTTTTCTTCGATTCCACGATCATTTTTTGGTAAACGAAAATCAGGAACAATTGTACAATTAACGGTAAGATATTTGAACGCAAAAAAATATTTTTTTATAAGAAATAGTGGGTGGATAAAATGTTTGTTACCCACTATTTGAATTATTTGTATTTTTCGCGCATCATCTCGGGATTTCCTTGAACATAAATTATTTGTATTAATGTGAACGCTGAGTGAGGTGTGGATTTTTTTTTTTTTTTGTAACCAAGTTTGTATAATTTTGAACCACTTTTCGTCGATCTCGTTGATTCGACAATCAAAGTTCCAGGATGAAATGAAGTGCTAATAAAATAGTTCCATGAACTTTTTGACTCTAATTTTATACATAATAAAATATATGGAGAATGGAAACGGGAAGGGCAAAAATCGCGGTGGAAGCGAGAAAGAGAGCGAGTGAATACATTCTTAACATACTAAAAATGGATAGCGAGAGATGGCCAAGAATCTGTCTAAGCGAAGAATTAAGGAGCAGGGAAAATGGAAATTCTTCTAAGTGGGTTAGAGAATTGGAGAATGCTCTTGTAGAAAAGTCGGAGATGGGGAGTCGATGATAAGAATGGGAGTTAGGGGAGGAGGGATTGAGTCGACTCGAGACGCCTCAAAACTGGATGTGACTGAATGATCAAAGGATTCAGGAAGACTGATGCAGAATAGAGGCTTCGAAATACTGAATCGAATATAAATATCGCATTAAGGCAGTGGTCTGGTCTAGAGCGAGATTTTTGACGTCATTTTTGGGTTGGAGTAACTTTTAAACCGTTGAAGTTGTCTTGATGAAATTTTACATATGTATTTATTGTTCCTTTGAGAATGTATCTACATTTAAAAAAAAAATTATTTCAAATATTTTCATGTAGTTTTTTATTTTTTTACAACATGGTCCGCCGAAAACCGCCTCAATCGGCGCCCACTCTGGGTGATGCTGTATGCATCTGAAAAAAAAAGATATATATATATATTCTCAATCTGTATGAGTATTCTGAGCACTGGTAGCAGAATTAGTACTTAAAAAAATTTTGTTACAAAATGGCTGCCTGTTAAACTTTGATTAACGATATTTCATACATTTTCGGGTATTCGACGAGTTATAAAATGTGGGCAAAATTATTGTTCGACTCAATTCTGCTACCAGCCATCAGAAAGAGGCTTACCGAAGGTATGTGCAAAATTTGAGCTCGATCGGTCAATTAGTTATCGAGATATCGTGGGCGCCGATTTGAAAAACATAGTTCTGAGATAAACGCGTTCAAAGTTGCTTCCAGACCGCGCTACCTGAGCGCGCGGCTTGCTTATAATTTCTATTACTCTGCTAATTTTTGAAATATCAATCAACGATTTTCACGAGCGTATTAAGAAAGGTCTAAGGAATAATAAAATGAAAAAAAAAATCGATCTTGTCAAATTTCTAGACCAGACTACTGCCTCAATGATGTTCCGATGCAGAAATATTGGGAAGAGAGAAGAATAAATGGTCAAGATAAAGAACAATGGGCGACGATGAGGCGTGTCAACCTGGGAAGGCAGAGAAATAAAGGCTTTAAGGAAGAGTCGTGTAGACTGTTGCGGGAGGGAAAGAGAGAATTTGGAGCATATATGGCAATGCGAGAAATTTATAAAAATGATAAATAAAGATATGCGGAAGAAGGTGGAGGAACTCTTTAATGAAATAAATAAACAGATAGGATGGAATGAGGTGCTAAATGGAGAAATTAAGCCCATACTGTCTGAATATGTGAGAATTTTCGAGGAAAAGGTGCAGACCAGACAAAACAAGAAATAAAAAGGAGATAAGTTTATAATGTATAATGGAAAGGTAACAATAATGAAAAGAGATCAATAGGAACCAAAGAAAACATTATATGTAGACGTAAGAATAGTCCACTACTCCAAAGAAAGGAACAGCACATTTCTTTCCTTTTTTTTAGTGTTTTTTTCAGAGCGCTGTATCTCTGTGAAAAATGGTCGTATCGAGATGAAAAAAAAAGAATTTTGAAGCTTCAAGTCTCTAGTTTTGAGATCTTTTGGCAATATTTTTTTATGAGCTACAGTTATCTCGCAGTCATAAGAAATAGCGCGAGACAAACATTTTCAACATTTTTTTGTTTCTTTTCAAGGGCTCACGGGCTCGAGACATTTTTTTTTCAGTTCAATCAATGTATAGATCAGTTACCTTGTTTATTCAGCTATAATTTCTTCTTTTGTCAGTCTCTCTACGTCCATTTTTGGCTGAGATATCGGACTGTGAATGAAAGAGGATCCCTTTGTCTTTGATCATCGATATCACAGCAACCAATGATCGCACAGGGAATTAAGGGGCAGTTTTGAAAACTTGAATACATTTCCTGCAAGACCTTTTCCGTGATTTTTGAGAAACAATTTTTTTTCCACTCTTAACATCAATTTGAAAAAAGTACAAAAAAAAAGACTTTTTCTGGTGTTTCAGTAAATCTACCACTACTTTACAAAATATCTCAAAACTAGAGACTTGAAGCTTCAAAATGCTTTTTTTTTAAATCTCGATACGACCATTTTTCACAGAGATACAGCGCTTCAAAAAACACTAAAAAAAAAGGGACGAAATGTTCTGTTCCTTTAATTCTTTGGAGTAGTATATAAGAGAAAAATATTAAACCGCTGTAATATTTATTGAATCTATTGAATCTATATATAATAAAATAAAAATAAATGAACATCAATTGAAATCGGTCTGAAGTTTGCATCGTTGGGTTCCAACGAAATTTTTTTATTTTTCAATTATTTTTTTTTCGTGTATATTCCTCTTCTGAAATATCTGTGAAAGTCCTGCGAAACGTTAAGAAAACAATTCGCGGGCCAGTATCCATCCTTATGCCAACGAACCGACACTCCTCAACGCACCGTCGATAGGGATGCATGCAATCAAGAATATTTCATATAAATGCAACGTTGCACTCTCACACACAACACACGCACACGTATCCAGGAAGCAATCAGACAAGACTCAGGTAATTTCAATTTTTTCATACATCATTTATTGGTTTTTTTTTCGTTTTTATTTTTGTTTTTTGTTTCGTTTTTTTTTTTCTCTTAATCGTTTCCTTAAAAAAAGAATGAACTTGAAATTGTTTGGGTTTCATTTTGTTTTTTTTTTTTCTCTTTTGGATTCTGGCGAGTAATGACTGGGCAATTTTCGAAGCGACGATATACACTAATGTTGCAAATTGAACTAACTATTTATATATGCATAATATTCATATGTATATATGTATATACATATATATATATATATGTGTGTGTAATGTAGGTACTCCGATACTTGCGTAATACATAGTTTAAATAATTCATTTTTACTCGTGTCTCTCGCTCTCTCATTTATATATAATCAATAAACTCTCACCAATCGTTTCGTCAATCACGCGCGAGCCATATATATATATATATATATATATATATGGCGCCATAAGAATAATCCAAGTTTCACTCGCATACGCGCGCACGCTACACACACACACACACCCTCGCTTAAATCTTGAATTATTTGACTCCTATAACGCCTTTGACAGTATGTGTGTGTGTATTCGCGACTAATATATATATATATATATATATATATATATATATATATATATATAGCAGATGCGCGTTCTCACGGAATTACTCTTCGGAATTAACCCCGTTTTCGTTATATTAATTATTATTAATATTATTATTATTTTTCAATAATTATAATAATCGATGGCACCCGCCACGGTATAACAAGAGCGTGAGAATTATTAATATTCATTTCTTCGCGTTCTTCTCTCTCGATCTCATTGACTCGTCATTCATGACCCTGCAATTATATAATAATAACAGTGCAGTTTGCGAATCGAGGGTGATTTACGACGATTTTCGGAATGTTGAGATGCGATGATATATATATGCAATATATATATATATATATTTATATATGCAAATTTCGGAATGTCGCTAAGATGCAATGATATATGTATATATATATATATATTTTTCTCAATTATATTCGCTGCTGAAAATTTCGCGAGACATATATTTTCGATTTGTCTCAAATTTCATTTCATTGGAATTTATTAGTTTTATTTAATTCGAAGGAATGGCTCGTTCGTGATCCAAGCAATGAAATGAAGTTTTCCCTTTGATAAATGCAGTCGGTGTGATGGGAACGCATTCGTTACTCCCTATACATTATTTATACATAATACAAAGGTACAATCTTTCTTCGAGAAACGAGTTTTTGTTCTGTTGTGTTTTTTTTTGTTTGTTTTTTTTTTCGCCTCATTACCCGTTCGTATTTTCATAATTAATAATATACAATAGGTTTACAGTATGAGAGGTCCGGGTATAGGTGGCACGAGGAAACGACACTTTTTTTTTCGAGAGAGAAAGAGAGAGACATTTCATTGTACAATTGGGAAAGGAATAATACAAAAAATCAAGAGTAATGGAAAAATAAAGAATACGGTATCGTTGATTTTTTTTCTTGTTTCTTTATATATCGATAGTCAATTTGTCGCTTATTTTCTCTTCTACGTTATTTGTTTTCATTTTTCGCGATAAAAGTGAAAAAAAAGCGCGTGAGTGAACCGGAACATCTCGGCGTTGCTTTTCTCGTACCGCCGTCAACCGGACTCTCGCGCTCACTCTTGCACTATCGTTTTATTATCCTTTCGATCGAAAAAATTCATCGTCTCTCGTTCCTCTCGTGTCCCTTTTTTTCCTTCTTTCACATTTTTTTTTCTCCACGTTAAACTCTATACCGTTTAAAGTTAGTTTATTCAAAGTTAAAGCTTTCAATGGTTTTTTCTTCCTTTTTTTTCGTCATTTATATAATTTTATAACAACGGGCCGCAATATATATATATATATATATATATATATATATATATATTTACGAGGATATTTCTTTTTCTTTTTTTTTGCGCACGGTCTCGGCCACCACAGACAGAAGTTCAAACACACGCGCATGCGCGCATATACAATCATACCAGTCCCTTTCGGAGTGTCACTTTGACCTCTCGCTGACCTTGACACAACCCTTGTTTAACCTTTCCCTTCCATTATCTCGTTCGGTTTGTTATTTTTTTCTTCTCATAACTCTGTTGCTCCCTCTCAAACCAATTTTGATTTCTCGCAACAAAGGGCTTCGCAGGCTCTCCGTCCCTTCTCTCCTCTCGGGCCTCTTAATATCGGCTGCCCCTGTGCCCTCACCGATCTGTGTGTGCTCGCTATTTTTCTCACTCGCCCACTTTGCAACCATCCAATCGATCGAATAAAATGATTTTTTCTTTTCTTCTTTTTCGTTCTTTCTCAAACGAGATTCGGCACCCGCAACTCGCGGCAGTCAATTTTCGGTCTAGTTAGATTTAAATAATGTTTGTGGAAAATTCGTGACACGCACGGCCTATTGTAACTTTATTTCATTCGCAAGGAACACGCGAGGCGCCCAATCCGCATTTTCACACGCCCGATGGATTTTTTTTTTTATGCATATACACACACACACACAGACAAATGCAATCAAAGATGGACATTTTTCGAATGGAGAATTAATTTAAAAAAAAACAAATAATTCATTTATGGAAAAGGTAGGTTTAATTCGAGCGATTAAGCACTTCGTTCCCTACGCAATCTTCACTAAAAATATTCAACTATTTCTCATTCGAATAATTGTGTGTGTATGTGTATATATATATATATATATTTAGTAGGCATGCCGCTATTTTCGTGTTGTTTTTTTTCGCGCGCCTTTCACAAGCCGAGAATCACGTCTTTTCTCATCTAATTTTTTTTTCATCTAATGAACGTTAGTTATTAAGGCAATTCTTCTTACAAATTTATTGATTCGTCGTCGTTAAAGATCCTTCGTTAATAGTTCGTCGAATTTCTCTCGCTCTCTCCCTCTTTCTCTCGTATCCTTTCATTCTCTTACGTCACAATACATTTCAATTGCAATCGAGTCTAGTACGAGGATTTTTTTTTTTTCGTCGAGTTATTCCCGATTGAGAACGCGAAATCTGCTAATATTTTTAATTTTGTTTTCTCTGTTTTCGTCCGGGGAGAGCGACGCAAGGAAAATTTCTCGAGAACGCAATAACCAGAGCCGCTCAATCTCGCGAAATATATAGATCCATATATATTGATATATTAGATAATAATAATAATAATAATAAAATTAATTTTTCTCTCGAAAAAAAAATAAATGTTCATTCGTCGCTTCGGCAGCTTTTTATTTAATATTTTTTTCCGATCGAGCCGCGCCTCGATCGTCGTGTACACGCAAATCTTTTTTTTTTTCATCGATCATAGAAACTTCAGAGATTCGCGTAATTCGCGACAAACGTTAGGGAACCAAAAGAAGAAAAAAATTCGCTACGACACAAAAATACGAGAACAAGCTTTCAATCTGTCGCACGGGAGTTATTTTGGAGATCAAAGGGTGTGTGTCTGTGTGTGTGTGTGTGTGTGTTGGTTTTTTGTTTGTTTTGGTTATCAATAACGAATTCGATTATTTGCAAAAGTATGAAACTCTATATCGAGCTCTCGTTTTTATCGCCCGAGTGTCTAGTGACGAGGTGCGATTATTATCGACAGGATTATTATTTAATTAGCTACGTAGTTTTACACTCCTCGTATTCTCTCCATGTACACCGTACGCGTGTATAATATTAATAATAATGACGACAACAACAACAATAATAATAATAATAGTCGTGATAATGACGATGACAATAAATCAAGGACAAATCATAAGAATCATAATTTGAATTATTATATTTATAATATATATATATATATATATATATATGCGGGTGTGTGTGTTTATTATGTACGTGTATTTATAATATTTATATTATTTATATGTATATATATATATGTATATATATGTATATATATATATATATATATATATATATATATATATATATATATATATATATATATGTAGATAAGTAGAAAAACTCTTAATCAGTAATATTCTTTTTTTCACGTGTCTTTGTTTTATTTATTAAATGTAAATAATGAAAACGTACGTTTGCTTTAAAGTTAATTGATTTACCAATGATTTGAATCTCACTAATCGATGGACATATACACACGCGCGCATGCGTACACACACGCACAAAACACACACGCGCGCACGTTTCGCTATGTCTGTCATCCATTATTATTATTGTTATTATTATTATTCCTAATTTTTTCCCTCGTGTTATCCGATGAGAGCCGAAAAAAATGGCTAGCTCCGCGTGCGAGCGCGGTTAAAAAAATGCTCCGCTCTTTATCTTGACTTCTTGTTTTTTTTGTTTGTTTGTTTTGTTTTCAGTTTCGGTAATCGTGATCGACGTATAACTCACGAGTACCGGAAGAGCGATTGTGGTTGATTTCATTTCAATTGTCTTTCAGTGTTTCTCCTCGCTCGATAATAATAATAATAATAATTAACGCATCCCGTTTTATACACCGTGTTAATTCGAATTATACATATCGATACTGTACAACATAGTAGTCTCGTAAGTCTAATAAATATGCTCGTAATTTGTGAATCCGATGTGACGTTTGAGAGGAAAAGTATCGAAAGTAAAAATTCAAAGATAAAAAGAGGAAAAAAGAGAAGTTTCTCGAGATGGTAGTGGTTGTGGTAGTGATTGCGATAGAGATAATTGTTTTTTTTTTTTTTTTAGTTTTTCTTTTTTTTACAATATTATTTTCATCGTCGCATACAACGTGGCGACGCGCTTAACAATTTTCACTTTGTTTCATTCGTATAGATACACTCACTCACGAACGTATATTTATATATATATATATATATATATATACTACGGCGAAAAGTTTCCGGACAAAAATTCAAAAAAGTTCCGGAACGATTTTTTATGCCACTTCGCCGATAATTGACATAAATGAATTTAGTAAACGGCATTTTGAAGGGAAGGAATTCAACTTCATTCCGTTTTTTTTTTAGATTTTTTATTATTTTTTTACGACGAGTACCCTTTTTCGAAAACGACCATTTTTCGCTTTTTTTTTTCCTTTTCTGGTGAACCCCGTTTACAGACAACATTTTTTTTATACATTTCTCTGACTGGTATCATAAAGGGGGAAGCTCAAGCTTCAATTTTGTTTTTTTTTTAAGTTTCGTACGATTTTTTTTCTAAAGATATTTCCATTTTTTTTTTAAAGAGACAATTTGACAAATAACGTGTAACGCGAAAACGACAAGGATCCAAGGAAAACCTCAAGATAGTAAAAAGTTGAATCGATTTTCGTTGAGTTCGTGAGAATTTTTTCAGATTTTTTTTTCGAAATTTTTTTTCTCACCTATTAAAAAATCAGACGATTTAACACCGTAACTCGAGAAAAATATGTCGAGAAAAATTCTGAAATAATTCTATTGCGTTGAGAATAGAACAATAACATGTTTTCCTCTCTTGAAATTTTACGACAAACTCCTTAGTTCTCGAGTTACGGTAATTAAATCATCTAATTTTTTACCGAAAACAGATGAAAAAAAAAATGTCGAAAAAATATCTGAAAAAATTCTCGCGAACTCAACGAAAATCGATTCAACTTTTTACTATCTTGAGGTTTTCCTTGAATCCTTGTCGTTTTCGCGTTACACGTTATTTTTCAAATTGTCTCTTTTAAAAAAAAAAATCAAAGTATCTATAGAAAAAAATCGCACGAAGCTTTAAGAAAAAACAAAATTGAAGCTTAAGCTTCCCCCCTTTATATTTCCGGTCAAAGGAATGCATAAAAAAAATGTTGTCTGCAAACGGAGTCTATCAGAAAAGGAACAAAAAAAAAGACGAAAAAAGGTCGTTTTCGAAAAAGGGTACTAGTCGTAAAAAAAAGTAGTCAAAAATTTTCAAAAAAAAAACGGAATAAAGGTGAACTCCTCCCCTTCAAAATGCCGTTTATTAAATTTATTTATGTCAACTATCGGCGAAATGGCATAATAAATGGTTCCGGAACTTTTTTAAATTTTTGTTCGGAAACTTTTCGCCGGTAGTGTATATATATATATATATGCACGTATTTACATGTGTGTGTGTATGTATATCAATGAAACGTTAGATTCTTGGATTACGAGAGACGATAAACGGTAGCGACGCGGAAAGTGATGCGCGGGAGCAATTTATTATAAGTCTCGTTAAGTCGTTTTTTATTTATTAAACTTGTCTGTTCTTTTTTTTTTTTGTTGTTGTCGTTGGTAACTTTACTCTTTTTGCTCTTGCTTTTTATGTATAACAAGTGGTGCAATTGTCGTGTCCGAATGCCCGAGAGATCGCTTCTTCTCTTTTTAACTTCTCGCACAATGTGTTTCGGGAATTTTTGTTCACTTGACACATCGAGTAGGCGGTCCAGGAATAAATATACAGTATCGGTCAAACATTTTCCATCACTTTCGATAATTGCAAAATCATATGACAATAATATAATTCGTTTTCGTATTTTACGAAGATACTATATAGCTCTATAAAATGAATGATATTTTTTAAATATAATTTTCCAATTATCCAAAGTGATCGAGAACTTTTGACCAGTACTGTATATATTTGTAGTATCTGAAAATTTGTTATTTATTAAATAAATTGTTATTTACGTGATTTATAGAATTTACAACAAATTCTTTCGGCACTCTGGCACTCGGACGCAAAAGATCGACTATGTACACGCACCATTGTGTTCTCCTTTTCTTTGTCTTTTTTTTGTTGTTTTGTTTTGTTTTTTTTTTTTTTCTCGTTTCAATGAAATTTTCTTGTACCTGTTGTCGGATAGGAAAAGACGGCAATCTATAATTCATTACAATTACGGTATTGAAACGGCTAATTTCGGCCATCCTCTTTCGACCGGAGTACGATCTAAAGTTTGTTGGTTTAATTTATTTTCGCTCGTTCTTCTGGCAATTCATTATTCAACGCTAGTTTTTAATATGTACAAGTTGTCATGTATTTCGAAGTACGTTTTTGGAGCTGGCAGGCCCTCACACACTCATACGCGTCTCTTTCTCTCTATCTCTCTCTCTCTCTCTCTCTCTCTCTCTCTCTCTCTCTCTCTCTATCTCTCTCTTTCTCTCTCTGGCTCTCGTCTCTTCGATAATAAACTATGAGCGTTTATTTCATCGGCATAGCAACGTTTTTCTTATTATTTTTTTTTTTCGATCGTAACACCACGGGTTTTTTTTTAAATCCA
>OZ010716.1:28197250-28235393 GCA_963932345.1 Ophion ventricosus
ATCCTAACTCAATAAATGATAAAAATCGCTAAAAACCGATACATTCTTCTATCTATTGAACATTCTCCAAAAAAAAAAAAAAAACAGTATTTACTCCCATAAATACTGCCTTTTCAAATAATCTTCCAAACATACGCAAAAACGAGAAATATCTACAACATCGAGAGAAAAATATAATTTCTGAAGTGGACCCGAACCAGAGGGCCGAAACGTAAACATCCTTTATTTCCATCGCTGACCTTGGAAAACCTCTACTGGCCGGACCGAAGCCGAATCTTTAACGATCAACTTGTCATCCACACGGCCGCACACATCTTTGATTCATTTTTAATCAACTCATTCTGCGTGCGATTTTAAAGGCGTCGAGTTAAATTTAAACCGTGCTGAAGTTGAAAAAATAACAGTTCGGAAGAAATAATCGACTTGCAAGAAGATGTTGCCTTGCAAACGTACAAATCTGCACCCACTGAAGAATTTTGGGGTAAACATGTTTCCAAAAAGTATGCAAATTGCAGAAAAAATTGTGGTAAATCTGCAGAATCCAGGGCTGCAGCTGAAAACCGCTCCAAATTTTTTTCTAGCCTTTGTTATCATTAAAAAATGATATCCCATGTAATATTATGGTGGGGGAGGGCAAAATTTCCCATAAATTATGGGAAAATTGATAAACCTATGGGATTTTGAAATTTGCTAAACGTGGAGACAAAATAACGCATCTGCGGACATTTCACACTTATGTTGGGGTGGGAGCAGGAGGAATTAGTAAAAAAAAAATACTTTTTTCTTACTAATTCTTCAAAATTAGGGCGAATACGAGTACTGCAAACATCGCGCGAGGGGCAAAAGTCCTTGTCCCCGCGGTGCACACGATTATTTATATACCAAAACCACCATGTGTTCCGTGGATACCAAAAGTAATTTTGAAATGCATCACCAAATTTTAACCTACTACGTTATTAATAATTTTGCTTTTACTAATTTAGATTTTATGGGAAATTTCGGCCTCCCCCGCCACAATATTACATGGGATATCAGTTTTTAGTGATGACAAACATTAGAAAAAAATTTGGAGCGATTTTGAGCTGCAGCCCTAATTCTGCAGATTTACCAAAATTGGCTCTTAATCTGGCAACTATGTTTGGCTCGACGTATATATGTGAAGCATCTTTGTCAAAAATGAATTTTTTGAAAAATAAATATCGTTCAAGATTAACGGATGCCCATCTTGAAGACACTCTTCGCACATGTTCCTCTCGAGAACCAAACTATAAAAAAACTGGCTCAAGATTGAAGGTGTAATTTCTCACATTAAGAACCTATGTAAAGTATATTATTTTTAAGAGAAAAATAACAATAAAAAGCAATAATATGTGTTTTTCCGAGCCACATTCTTTTTGCGAAACAATAATAACCTGCTTGCTGTAATTGATGTTTGCAGTTTGTTTTTCTCTGGACCTCAATAAAAAATGTCAAAAGTATTCGGACCCCACTATAAAATACTCGCCAACCTCTGTTTTAGGAAAATAGAGGAAGTGTGCAAAAAATGGGTAAGGAGGAAGGGGGAGGAAAGAAGCTGGAGTAGAGGAATAAAATGAAGAAAAAGAAAGAAATGTTAGAGAGTACGAAGTATAAGAATGCGGGGTGTAGATAATTAAGTGGCTGAGTATTTAAGTGGAAAGTTACAATTTTGTAAAAAGTTGTGCAAATAAAACTCATTTGATTGACAATAAGGGGACTCGCTTTGCAAATCGACAATACGATTCAATAATAATTATTATTCAATACTTGGAGCAAAAAGAAATTCTCGCTTGAGCAATTTACTGTCCCATTGTTTATTCATCGTCGGACTTTGTACGCGAATGTCTCGGGCAATTTTTGTCGCGCGATATTAAAAAAAAAGCTCACCCTCAACGGTTCACCAAGGGAATCCTGATAATTGTGAATCACCCTGTATATATGTACAGAGTGAGAGATTTAAAGTGTCACAGAGCAATAGCACTCAAACAATTGGTGATATCTAAAAAAAGTATCAGATGAAAGTTGCATCGTTCGACAAAGACGTCATACGGGCGCAACGTAATTTTTTTTTCGTCTCGGTGAACGATACAACTTTATTCTGAAACTTTTTCGGATATCACCAATATTTCGAGTGCTATTGCTCTGTGAAACTTAAAACGCTCCATCCTCTTCTGACATCAATGTGTAACTTGTATGACTCCTAATGCAGGATATTTTCATTCAGATCATCCCTCAGTTCTTGTTGCACATCTTTTGTTTCATTTTTTTTTCCTCACGACGTTGAAGTTTGCATCGTTGGAATGCGACAATTATTTTCTTCTTCATTTTTTATCGTTACTCAAAGCCGTTTTTTTTTTGCAAATTAAGGTTGTAAATCTCTAATAAGAAAACGTAAAAACGTTCAAGTGATTTTTACAGCCTAAATCGGCAAAAAAAAAATGTGCAATTGAGAAAGTAATCATTTTTATTAAGTTCCAACGATGCAAACTTCAACGTCATTTTTTTCTTCTTTTAATTAACGCCTCGCACGATTGGCAGTATGTAAACGTGTTAATAATCTCTCTCTCTCTCGCTCTCTTTCTCTCTGATTGGATCATACACATAAGCGTATACGACGGTCATTCGCGCCCTCCAACCCTCCATCCAGTCAATCGCCTCTTTCGAATCGTTTCTCGAAGCTCTCAGCCTCATCCATTGCCGATAGGTAATTTCTCGCGTTTGCGTTACGCGCGCACAGTAGTTTCACAAAGGTGGTATAGAGCAATTGGTATAGGTAGTAGTAGTCGTATTAGTATTAGTAGTAGTAGTAGTAGTAGTAGCATTACCTAATAGAAGTAGATAACTCGTTCTTTCCCTTCGTTTCTTTTAAATATTTCTTCCGTAACAATTGGCGGACAATAGAAGTATCGAGAAAACGTGACAGTAACAACAATAATAACGATGAACGATGACGATCGTGACCAGACAGCAATCAAGTATAAGAACGATAATGATTTGTCTATTGTTAATTTTTCGTGCACTTGAAGTTTCGATCGTTGGCATGCAACGAAAATTCTTTTTTTTTTTTTTATCTTTTTAATTCCTTCTTTTCATTATTTCAAACTTTTTTTTTTTTGCATACTCACATTATAGATCCCTGAATAAGCAAATTAAAAAATCGTTGATGCATTTGCTTTGCTAAGTTTTGCCAAAAGAAATTGGAGCAAATAAAAAATAATTATTTTCGTTGTATCCAACGATGCAAACTTCAACATCGTAATGTTTTCGTCCGGTGGACACTTCAATTCGGAAGCTGGCAATTTTTCGTGATAATTACTTCCGGTAGCTCTGCGTGTACGCAAAAGAAAATCGGGGTTCGTCGTTACGTGACCGGTGCCTCTCCCCCCCCCCCCCCCCCCCTCCTGGTTTCGGACTCGCCGAGCATTGCGATTGCAGCGCCAATTCACGAATTCCTCAATCCTTTTTTCTTCCCCCGTAACTTCTTTTTCGTCCCCGTGGAGGCGATTTTCCCAGGGCCAAAGTTCCGCCGCGAAATAGGGTGGAAAATTGTTCGTTCTACTTTGGAGAGTCGAGGGTCGTCAAGGGTGCTAGAGGAGACGGTACGAACGAATGTGTAGTGTTCTCTCGTGATGCGTAATTCGTTTTTTTTTTTTGGGCAAAGAGTTCTCGACGTGTCTGGGGGGAATGGAGGGAGGGGGGAGGAGAGGAAATTCTCACGATTTCCTGGTTACACGATCGCGTGTTCATTGGGGTGAAAGTATCGAAGCGGATGTCGCGAGAAAATCGTATAAAAAGTTGAAACTCTTCGCTTGTTGTACTACTTCCGGATATAGAGAAAAAAAAGGAATACCGACGCCGCGAGTAGGCGGTATACAGAGGGTGACTATCGTAAATGCGCTCTGCGTTTTTTTACGGGTCCGGCGCGGAGATTTTCCGACCGAGAAAAATATGATATTCAAGGGTTTGTCAAGTACTGTTTGAAAAAAAAAAAATATAGCCTATTTTTGTGACGAGTAGTATGTGCCAGAAAAAAATAAACCTTGTGGGAAAAAAAAATTAATTTTGAATTCAGTAGAATGTTGGATAATTGAATTCCGAACGCGGAATTCTCCGGAGAAAAACTTTTCTTGTGCATCGATCTCGAGAAAAAATGATCAAACGATGCATTGCAAAGTAAATAAATGGAATTTAATTCAATATGAATAAAGTTTTTCCAAAGTCTCTTATAATCGGAATCGAATTATCTTCATTCTGCTGTACTCAATCTGGAATTTTAATTTTTTTTTTTCCACAATGCTTAAGGGATTACGCCTATCTATAATTTTGGAAAAGGCGAAAAAAAGAATTTGTGGCTCTGGGTCTTGAAAAGAATATACGAAAATATTATGTGCGATCAGAATCTCTAAGTACCTTGAATTAAAAATTCCAAAAATAAAAAAAATTCCCATATGTTCATTTTTTTCTTACTCCAGTGTGGCCTAACTCCCTAGTTTTATTTTCTGGCGAATACTACGCGTTGCAATAAACCGCAATATTAATTTTTTTCGAATCTAAGACTTGTCAATAGATTGCGATTTTTCTCTGTCGCAAAACATTCCCCCAAGATCCTTAAAAAAACACATGGCCGCCATATAATTCTCACCCTGCATATTCACATATACACATACGTATAGTGAAAATTCTGTCAAGCCAAAATGGATCGATGAGTACTGTTGTTACACGATCTATTTATTTTCATTTTCTTTCGTTACGTCCACCTGTGATATATCACTCCTCCTCAAGCTCTTTCCATCTCTCCTTACTACGCCACACGTTATTTCGCCTCCCAGTAATTACTATTTTCGTTTGCCCTTTCTTCGCTTTGTTCGTATAACGAACGTTACTTTTTTTTTTGTCTTTTTCGTCCCTAATTGTCATACGTAGGTATGGTTGGGTATGCGTGAGACAATTTGAATGAACGCGTGTGTTGTGTCTCAGGGAGGGAGGGGAGGGTGAACGTGTGTGTACAAT
Source organism: Ophion ventricosus (assembly GCA_963932345.1). NCBI lineage: Eukaryota > Metazoa > Arthropoda > Insecta > Hymenoptera > Ichneumonidae > Ophion > Ophion ventricosus. Next base: position 28,202,279 of record OZ010716.1, read on the forward strand.
GCTGTCGCGTGAACCCTTCCGGTTGTCGCGCGTGTGTTCGACGGGCTGCTTTTATATCTCGTTTTTTTGTTCTCGGCTAGCTCTCTCTCTCCCTCTCTCTCTCTCTCTCTCTCTCTCTCTCTCTCTCTCTCTCTCTCTCTCTCTCTCTCTCTCTCGTGTTCCTTTCGAATTGAAGACGAGCCTGGGCCATCACAATTCGACGATGGAACATGGCTCGTCGAAGGTTTTCTTGCAAACATACATACAGACGCGCACGGATGTACATGCATACGATCATACATTGCGAGTGTTTCGTAAAACGTTTTTTTTTTCGGTCGAATTCTCGTAGTCTCTAACTCTCTCTCTCTCTCTCTCTCTCTTGTTCTGACGCTTTCTGTTTCTTTTGTTTGGTTCGCGATTATAATTTATTACGCACAAGCCGAGAGGCCAGTCCTCGTAGCGTCCACTTGACCGGACCACCGTCCAGGGTTCCACTTTGGCTAGCACCAGTCGTCCTCGTCGCTGTCCGAGTGCCTAGACCTCGGAGTTCTCTGTTTGCTCGCTTGTTGTTGCTGCTGCTGTTGTGACGACGGTTGGGGCTTGTAGCCATTGGGCACGGGGCTTGGTAGTAGACGACCACCACGTCCCATTGCGACCGCTTGCTCGAAGCTCAGCGGACAGTGACCGACTGAGGAGGAAATAGGTGCGTGGCCGGTAGTCGTTGTCGCGCCACCCACGACGACCGCCGCTGTCGCTCCGCCTCCAACCACCGCCGCCGCTGCCGCCGTCGCTGCTGTCGCTCCATGGCCGAGGGCCATTATTGGTGTCGCTCCACCCGAAACTGCCTGCTGGGCCGCTGCTCGTTGCTGCTGCTGCTGCTGCTGCTGGTTACTCATTACGTGAGGCCCGTGAGTCGGCGAGGCGTTCAACTTTGGGAAGTTTATGCTCGCCGGCTTCAACTGCAGCGTGGATGGTTTGCTCGGTGTTGGCGGTAGCCGACGTCTTTGGCCGCGACGCGCCACCAACACCGGATGACTGTGCTGATGCGGATGATGATGGTGATGATGGTGGTGATGATGATGATGAGGATGCGACGAACTCTGGCGACCACCACCACCACCACCACCACCACCGCCGCCGCCGGCTATCGGGCTTGGACTGCGTGAACGCTGCTCCAGGCTCGTCGTACCGTAATGACGACCGTGCTCCATTCGCGGCACCGGACTCGGCGATCTCGCCGGACTCGTCGACGCGCTCCAAGGACCTGCGAATTGTTTACGTCACGTTTTTTTTTTTTTTTTTTTTTTACTCGGTTTATCGATAGGAAACGTTTCGCGTGATTGTTGATCAATGTTGGACCGTAAACCGTAACAAGAAAGTGCAAACTTGAACGAATCCAAATCGGAGGCTTTAATAACGATTTGTACTCGATGGAAGAGACGTGAGTGCGAAACGATCGCCAACGAATTGCCGAGAATGAAACAGTGACGATAATGTATCTTTGAATAAACCAAAGCAATGCGAATGAGCTCGAAACTTATCCAAAATGAATTTTGTTTAGTGACACGAACGGATCCAAACGAATGATAACCCAAACAGCCGGTAAATGACTATTCAGCTTGAAGAAGCCAAAAAAATCCAGTTGAATTTCTTTGCCGAAAAACTTGGGAGTAGCCCCGAAAAAGTTATAAGAAGATTGTACCGACCGATGGTAAGTTACCGACAAGTTTCGTGGCTTGTCGATTGTCTAGATTATTTTGATAAAGGTTAAGAAGGTCTGGATAATATTATCTGTCGTCTACTTTATCTAGATAATGGTCTCTGTTGTCTTGATTATCTGGCTAATACCAGCTGGTATCTGGATTATCGAGATAGGATTATCTGTTATCCACATTACCGAAGTGATGTTATCCTTCCTTATTACCTGGCTAATATTAGCCAGGTTATCTAGGTAAAAGATAATGTTATCTAGGTCATTTTGATAACAGATCGTAGTTACCATCAGTCATTGAGTGCACCATCTAGATAATAGATCATGTTATCTAGATAATAGATAATTTTAACTAGATAATAGATAATGTTATCTAGATAATATATAATTTGATCTAGATGATAGATAATACTATGTAGATAATAGATTATATTATCTAGATAAAAGATACTATTATCTAGATAATATATAATATCATCTGGATAATATATAATTTTATCTAGATGATAGATAATACCATCTACATAATAGATAATATCATCTGGATAATATATAATCTTATATAAATGATATATAATACCATCTACATAATAATATATATTATCTAGATGGTAATATTATCTAAATACTTTAGATGACAGATCGTAGTCACCGTCGGCCATTAAGTGCACCATTAGCCCCTTTGGCTTTCTTTCTGTTTGGGCTTAAGATTTGTTTGAGCCCCTCCGGCCTGCTTTTTTGCTTTATTTTGCGTTTTGCCAGGCTTGTTTGAATTTGCTCAGTTTGTTTTGAGTTTGTTCAGATTTAGGGTGGTCTGATTGTGAAAAACTTAAGTTGGTATATGGTTGCCCAAAATTACCCACGAATCATCGCATCAATTCAACCTCAATTCAACGAGTCAAATCACCCAAGTTTTGTTTTTTTTTTTTTTTTTCGTTTCAACTTGATCCGTGTTAAGTGGGTCATGATTGGCCATCGTTGCGACTGAATCATTGCGGTGGATCTACTGGATTCTTAATGCGGTAAAGCATGCCGACGATTTTTCAACGAAAAGACATCGTGTGCAGCTTGTCGCGGCCAAAGATTAGACTAGTCGACCCTCGCATCGATCAGTTGGACACATTGGTCCAATCGTCGATCATTGCGTTCGCCAACTTTTTTGTATCATCCGGAACCATCATCGACGAGCCGCACGCGATCCCTAATATCAAATACTAGAAGAGATCGTGATTCAAATTTACGGAATATAAATTCAAATGAACTTTGCAACTTGGTCACTACGGAGTGAATAAAAATTCTACGCTCGATGCTCGTAACTCTTGTATTTTTTGAAGTTTTTTTTTCTCTCTCTTAATCTGTGTTTTGCTCCGTTGCTTCGATAAACTATTCAAACGAAGCGAGCATGCTTCAAAGGGGTGAGCCCACCCCCGCAAAGCTTAAAATCAGCGCTGCAATATCGGCGTACGAAAAATAATATGGACGCGTGTGTCACATGCCTCGGGAATTGCGACTAAGACTTTGTCATAGATTTGTGAAAATAATATAGTGCATTAATCGTATCAGATCACGAGTTCGCTAAAAATTTTTGAACGCGCAATCTAATTTCGAAGTAATCTTGACCAAACGAGTTGTCAAATTTATTCTAAACTCTTCGAGAACGCTACAGTCTTTTTGGATATTAGAATTAATGGCACTGTTCATTTTATTTTTTCATAAAACGATCTCGACACTAATTTCCCGCTCAATTTTTCATTATCGTTCCCATCGAGAAGGCCTCGTTTGTTCCAAAAATTCGTAAAAATCATTATTTTTACAAATCTTTTCGTCCCGAACCAGCGAAGTCTGCGGAAAAAAAAAGAAAAACAAAAAAACTTTTCCAAAATTCTTCTAAATGCAAAGGAAGAAATGAAGAAGAGAAATTGTGTCAGCGAGATTAATGAACGGTGTTTACGACTGACAAAGCTCATGCTTCCTGTCGAGTGTACGAATTGTTTTTTTTTTAATTGTTTTCAATTTACAATGTCCTTTCTTCTTCTTTTTTGCTACGTCTGAATTTTTGTTGAATTTTTAAAATCGTCTCGTTTTCATGACTAAATCGACGATTCAAATACGAAAGAAAAACATTTTTGCACTTTTGAGTTTTGTCGAGCTGTGTCAGTTAATTTGTGATGTGTGTGGTAGAAAAAAATGTGATTCGTCTCTAGTGTCGAAGTATATGTACAAGGGGCAAAGTGTTTGAAATATCGGTAAAGTGTGTTCGTACAGGAAATAAGATATAAATGTAATAGGAAAAAGCCAAACGGTATTACACATACAGTAGTGTGCAAAAGTTTCGGGCCACCCGATTTTTTGTTGTTGTTGAGTAAAGTGATAAAATATTTAATTCCTGAACTCGTTAATCATTTAAAAATTTTAAGAGAGCTATGATATGAACTATAGCGCAATATATTAATTTTTTATATGGTGTATTATTTGTGTACAGCGTCGAACGAGTTTCAACGGTGTGCAAAAGTATCGGGCCGCTATCTCGCCCGACTTCGTACGCACAGTTTGTTTACACTTTCTTTCGTACTAGTTTCAAAACAAGCATGGCAATGAAAAATACGTATTATTTTTGCCGCAATGGAGAAACACACAAATATTGAGGTCCGTAAAATCGTGTTAAAACTTTCTTCAGAAGGAAAGAGTTCTCGCCATATTGCGACTACGTTGTCCATTGGAAAAAGTACGGCCAATCGTATTATTCGTAAATATAAATTAACAAATTCGTTGTGTGGCAAAAGTCGAAGTGGTAGACCGCGAAGAATTACGGAATACGTTGACAAAATTATAAAAAGGAAGTGCGTTATGGATTCACGAAAAAACTGCAGCAGGCATTTCGAGAGAATTACGTACACGGAGAGAATTAAAAAGTAATTTTTGTCGTGAATTTCACGGTAAAAATTACCGTGATATATTTCAATGTGGTGACAAGTGAGAAAAGCATAATAATTCCTATGCGACAAGTTTTTTTTTTTTAACTCACGTTACAGAAAATTTCAAATACGTAGGTAAAATTTTACTATACAAGAAGGGTAGCGCGCACGATAATTTTTACCGAGAGCACAATACATTTTCCTATAACACTCGTTAAATTTTATAATAAATCTTAAAATAACTGTTATAAAGACGATACTTTTTTATAGACATTTTTGAAAGGCATAAAATAATAAAATGCACAGTAAAATTTCGCTGATATTATATATTTTTTAAATTTAAGTTTTGCGTATTTTGTCACACATGAAAATTTACTAGAAAATCTGGTAAAATGTTCTATCTGAAGAAGAAATATTATTTTATTTTCGTGAAAATCTGTGTTTTACTCAGTAATAATAAGCGAAGTTTCAAGGTTGTCATCTGGTTACCGTTACTGCACGGTAATTTTTAACATTTAATTCTCTCCGTGTAGTGAAAATCGCGCTGACATTAGTCGGAGTACAGTATCCCGATGTCTGAAGGCTGTAGGACTGATTGGACGCATTGGTGTAAAAAAAAACCACTCATCAGTAAGCAGAATCAAAAGGCCGGATTGAATTTTGCAAAAAAATATCAGCACTGGACAGCAGATTGGCGGAAAGTGCTTCTGGATGAATCCAAATTTCAAATATTCGGAAGTGATGGTCGGAAGTACGCGAGACGTCCTACAGGTACCAGATTCAACGCAAAGTATCAAATTCCAACCGTAAAACACGGTGGTGGAAACATTAAAGTTTGGGGAGCATTTTCTGACGACGGCGTTGGTCCGCTGGTAGAAATTCAAGGCAATATGGACGCTACAATGTACAGAAATATATTGCAAGATCATATGCTCCCATTTGCAATGAAAAAAGATGCCGCGTGGTTGGGTTTTTCAACACGACAACGACCCCAAACATGCTTCAGGTCTTGTAAAAGATTTTCTTCAAACACGAAAAGTACGCCTTCTCGACTGGATCTAAAAAATCGTGTTGGAACAAAGAATCACTCTAACAAGACGGAATTGTGGAATCATTTGCGACATGACTGGGAAAGCTTGCCACAAGAAGGGATCTCACAATTAATAGCGTCCATGCCTCGTCGATGTGCCGCAGCTATTGCTGCTCAGGGCATGGCAACAAAGTATCGAGTCAAGTGAAGAAGATTGAATCTCGTTTTGTTATTTTCAAAAAATTATGTTATGTTTTTCACAGTATGTGGTCCAATACTTTTGCACACTCGTTAAATAAAAAGTGATGCACAATCAAATATTTAAGAAAAATATCTATGTATATAATTAATTGTTTTCCCCATCGTCGTGTGTTAATGCAATATGCCTGAAAATTAGAATGGCCCAAAACTTTTTGCACGCAACTGTATATTATTATATAATATAATAATAATATAACGATTCAGATAATATAATATATTTAAATAATATTAAATGTTATAATATATAAATAATATAATATATATATATATATATATATATTTATATTTTAATCTGCTCTGGATAAAAGGGTATCGAAAATTTTTCGTGAAAGACAATTACCATCGTCGTAATAGTCGCAGTGGGCGTAATGGTCTGTGTAGCGTACAACACAACAAAATGAAGAAACTTATTACATCGAGTAACATGAATGTTTTGTACATGAATTTTTTTTTTTAATACGTTTCGTATTTTTCGGAAAAAAATTAATTGCAGTTTCAATGCGAATCGTAGATTTTGATTTTTATTTCTCTTTACTTCATGGCAGATCCGTCACACAAGTGCCGTATTTTTCTCATATTGAAGTACGGTGTTGTTTTTTTCTACTTTTTATCGAATTATCGGAGGAATTAACGGAACTACGATTTGCAACTTGAGGCTGGATGAAATTTTCTCCGATTTCGTTCGAACTTATTGTTCAATTCGATATACAATGGGAAGCGGGATATCGTTACCTCGTATTTTGTGTCGATGATTGTACTGTGACGAATGGGGATGATGGGTGTGCCTCTGGATCTCGACGACGTTGCTCACTGTGTCGCTGAAGCCCGGCCCGTCGATGTAATTGTGTGAATGATGATCGAACCTCTGTCTCCTCGTTGGCGACGGCGATCTGTGCGTGACGGGTGAGTGCCTTTTTTTTCAGAGAGGACCACGAATAAACGAATCAAAAAGCGAAGCAGTGAAGAGAGACTCGATATTATATTATTATTTTTATAATGTTTTTTACTCATGAAATTTCTTATTAATTAAAAGAAAAGTAAAAAAAAAACATTCTCAATAAGAATGTTCATCCTATCAGAATGTTTTTTTTTCTAATTAAGTTCCTGATTACATTTTTTTTAATTAGAAAAAAAAAAATATTCTGGATAGAATGTTCGTTCTTTGAGAATGTTGATTTTTCGAAATAAACTTGTGAATAATTTTCTTTATACAATTAGAAAAAAAAACATTCTAGAATGTTCGTCTTTCAAGAACGTTTTTTGATAATTAAATTTTTTTCTAAACCTAGCAAAAAAAAAATTCTATGAAGAATGTTCGACCTTTTGGAATGTTTTTTTCTAATTAACTTGTTTATTTTTTTTGTTTAATTAGAAAAAAAAATATTCTGACGAGAATGTTCGTCCTATTGGAATGTTTTTTCAAATTTAATATCTGATTAAATTTTTGTTCTAAGATTAGAGAGAAAAAAAATGCTAAGGACGTTTTGTCTGAGAATTGTCTAATTTCTAAATGATTAGAATTTTTTAAATGCTCTAAAATGATTTCGAACAATTGATTAGAATTGACTCAAATTGAGAGACTCGAAAAGATTAAATCATTATTTAAAAAGAAAATTTCACTAATCAAATTGGTAATTAATTTTTTGCTAAAATAAAAAAAATCTGTTAAGAATATTCGTCTTTTCAGATTTTTTTTTTCAAATCAAACTTCTCATTCATTTCCTTTTCCAAAATGCGAAAAAAAAACATTCTTAAAGGAATATTCGACCTTTTAAAATGTTTTTTTTTTATAATTACATTGCCAGTTAATTAATTTTTCTATGAATAGGGAAAACCCATTTTAGAAAAACTTCTTCCTCCAATAGGTTTCCAATTTCTAAATTATTAGAGTTTCTAAAAAGTTTTTCCAATTATTTCGAACAATTGATCGAGAATTGACAAATTGATTGAACGCATGCCTTTGTCGCGGGGGACGACGAGACAAAAATTCATTAGCAATTAGATTAGCGGACGCCCTCCTCCCCCCCCCCCCCCCTCCGCGCGTTTTACGACAATTCGAGTATGCTCGTTCGATTCGTACGAATTGTAATTCGCCGTGTGAATTTTACGAACGACACAAAATTACCTCAAACTCGGTGATCGTGAACGATGTCTCGGTGGATGAGCTGTCTGATGATGAGGATGCAACCTCTCGCCGGGATGCGTGAGGCTCTCGAAGCTCCCGGCTCGCGAATCACTAACTACGACCTCCTGTAGGTCCATCTAAACAAGGAAACGAATTGAGCATCGGGTTTCTTCGTGTTCGCGTTCGCGACTGGGGATGACTCTGGATAACCTGGTATATCGATGAGCGTCCGCTTTTATTCTTTTTTTTTTTTTTTTTTCTTTATCGTCGAACATACTTGCTCCTCTTCGCGCGATATTAACATCATTGGATTTTTTTTTTTTCGTTCGCCGAAAAAGAATTCTTCTCGCGTCAGCGTTAACGATAATTGCTGCACGTTTCTCGAGTTTTCGTCAAGGACGCCTTTTGTCTCCGTTTCAACGAGAGAAAGAAAAATCGCGTGTCTCGAATCTGTGCTCAACTTTTCAAAATTTCAATCATCATTATTATTATTATTATTCTCGTATTTTTCAATATTTTTGCTTTTTCACGTAATTTATCAATTTCACACGAAACACGCGCGCGGAACGTTAATTCGAAACACGCGAATAGTCCACGCAGCGTGTGTCATTTTTATCCAAAATGTGTCCAAGAATGAAGAAGACCAAAAAAAGAAAAAAAAAAAAAGAAAGAAAGAAAGAGAGAATCTACAAACTACGCACATACGTGTAACAATACTCGAACGTATGTTCGTATCGTAATTATCGTGAATAATAATATTAGTCTATATAAATATGTAGATGGAGCAGAATAATCGAGATCATGCAAAGTAGTATTAAAAAAATTTCGCGCATGCGCATGCTTCTTTCGATAAATATTCGTGGTTGGTTGAAAACACGTAAAAGTGGATGTTTTACAGTGAACTTTTTTTTTTCATCCGTGCGTCCTTGTAAATTTGCAGTTTCGGAAATTTAAAGGACACGCGGGACTACCTCGTCGATCCAGAGGCGGTCTTTTTTTTTTCTTTTTTTTCTGTACTTACCAAATGTACAGACGATGACAGTCTCATTAATTCAAATATATATATATATATATATATATATATATATATATATATATATGTATATATATGGATTGTTATTATTATTATTATATGCAATTATATATTTTATATTTTATAATAATATATAATATTATATGATTACTATAATAATTAAATATAATATAATATTTTATGTAATTATTATAATATATATTAGTATATTATATATTATTATAATCCATTACTATATAGTATGATATATAATAATATATCATTATATATAATAAATATCGTAATAATAATATTTGCATATATTATATGCAATATAATATATGCAAATATATAATATATTGGGTGAAGTAAAAAGTTCTGAGCGTTTTTCGCTAGATGTCTTTAGTGAGCCATATCTCACGATGTATACATCGCATCGGGTCATACTATACGGCGATTTAAAGGTGACATTACGCTTTAAAAAAAGTTCTTTGACAGTTTTGTGTTCGGTGAAGCCAGTTGTGTGTTGCAGCGTTCCAAAATGGAGGTAAAAAGAGAGTAAATTCGATACATTCTTGAGTACCACTACGACCAAGGTGAAAAGGCGGAGCAGGCGGCCAAAAAAATTTGTGCTGTTTATGGACCCAATACAGTATCGAATGCAACAGCAAAGCGGTGGTTCCAACGATTCCGTTCTGGCAATATGGACGTCGAAGATGAGGCACGCTCTGGTCGGTCAATCGTCGAAAATGTCGATAAAATCATGGAAATCGTCGAGTCGGACCGGCATGCGAGCACTTATTCCATTGCCCAAGAACTGAAGATTAGCCAGAAAACCGTTTGGAACCATTCGCATAAGGCTGGTCTCAAGAAGAAGCTCTATGTATGGGTGCCACACGAATTGACGTAAGAGAACCTTTTGGACCGAATTAATGCCTGCGATTCTTTGCTGAAACGTAACGAAATCGACCCATTTTTGAAACGGATGGTGACTGGCGATGAAAAATTGGTCACATACGAGAACAACAGCCGAAAAGGATCGTGGTCCAATCGCGGTGAGCCGGCCCAAACGATCGCCAAGCCCGGATTAACGACCAAGAAGGTTTTGCTGTGTGTTTGGTGGGATTGGAAGGGAATCATCCACTATGAGCTGCTCCCATCGGGCCATACACTCAATTTGGATCTCTACTATCAACAACTGACCAGATTGAAGCAGATCGACCAGAAGCGGACAGAATTGGTCAATAGGAAGGGTGTTGTGTTCCATCAAGACAACGCCAGGCCGCACACATCTTTAATGACGCGGCAGAAGCTCCGAGAGCTTGGATGGGAGGTTCTATCGCACCCGCCGTATAGTCCAGACCTGGCACCAAGCGATTATCACCTTTTCAAGCATTTGCAAAATTTTCTTGATGGCACAAAACTGGCCTCAAGAGATGCTTGTAAAAATGAGCTGGTCAAGTTTTTTACCAATAGGGACGAGGACTTCTTCAATCGCGAAATTATGAAATTGCCTTCGAAATGGACAAAAGTTATCGAACAAAACGGCGCATATTTGATCTAAATCGGATAATCCTATGTTAATTTCATCGTCGAAATAAAGCGAAAAAACGCTCAGAACTTTTTACTTCATCTAATATTATATAAAACAATTATATATATATATATACATATTATATATAATGATAATAACAAGATTCGTGTTACCACACGTAATCTTTTTGGTAAACAAAAGATTTGACTATGACGTCAGTACTCTAAAAAGTCGTTTATGGAGGCAGTAGCTAGGGAAGGGTCGTTTCTCTAATACTAGAGCTATCAGCTATCTTGACTAACAGATGTGCGTGTGTGTGTAGTCTCGGTGGGCTGTTTTTTTTTTCAGTTTTCGAATATCTGTTAAAAAAAAAAGCCATTGTTCTAACGATAATTTCGTGATTCTTCCGTGGAGGCGTCATCTACCTTGAGGTTTTGACAGTGAAAAAGGTTCTTCAACACCCCTTTGCCCAAATAACGAGGAAATACTAATCGAGGTGGTGTGAGTTTGAAGTCTAGAAGAAAGTATACCTATAGGGAGCACACAACTCTTTCTATCGTCAACGAGAAAAAGGAAGCTATATTGAACGATTTTTAACAGAGGGATAACTATATGGTTGTCTGGAGAAATCTAGATGGTTTTTTTTTTTGGAGATTCTAGATTAAGTATGTCTAATGTATAATGGTCTTTGAATTTACGTGCAATCCGGAGATGGACACGATTCGAGCGACGAGAGGATTTTCGATCGACGGACTTCCTCGGCGTGGCAGTGCCATAGCGTGAAACTAAAACTCCGTTGTTGGATGAGCGAATGATTTTTATATTCTATGAGAACTAAGTGTGAAAAAGTTTTCCAATTGACGAATCGAATGACAGTATTTTAGATATTGATCATTAGCGATATTTGACGTGTCAATTTTTCGTAATTGAAAAAAATGTCCTTTCGCAGCTTGCTGAATGAAAATAAGTGTTTTTTTTGTCTCCTTTTTGGAACGAATTATTTGACAGTGAGTGCAAGAATTTCGAAGGAAAGTGATTATTTTCCAATGAAATTGAAATCAAATGATATTTTCGATAATTGTTTTGGATTTTTTAACCAAAGGGTCAAGGGGGAGCTCTCCAAAATGGAGCTCGAAAAAGCAAAACCAGTCAATTTTTCCTTCACGATCCTCGATGATTCTTTCGATCTTATTTCTTTGACCCAAACGGTGCCCATCTCCGGTGCGATCTCTAAAGACTTCGATGTTCATTTTGTTTTTGTTTTTTTCTTCTTTTCTAGACACGCTTCGTGTACGAATGAGAAGTTACGTTGCTTTTCGCGGCATCGATCGAGAGCAAGTAAAAAAATAATCGGAACGCAGAAACCCACAGGCCCTGGAGGGCCGAAGGGTTATTTTCGAAATAGTTTTTTTTTTTGTTGTTGTTTGGACCGAGTCGACACCTTGAGGTAACGGATTGAGGAGCGAGGTGCGTAGGTGTTCTGGTGTCGATAGTACGAGGGTGGTCGGTGAAGATGATGGTGGTGGTGGTGGTGGTGATGGTATTGATCATTTTCGTAATCGTAGTGATGATGGTGGTGGTCGTGGTCCTGGGAGGACTCTGCCAGCAATGGCTCTAGCTCAGGGGCGCGTTCCACGCCGTTAACTACAACCCCAGACCCACCCCCTCCCTGGCTACTCTCTCCGCTGCTCCCTAGTTTATCGTACTGGTGGGACATCTTCCAGTTCACCTTTTTGTTTCTGAAACAGAATGACAAAAGAAATGGAAAATGGTCAATATTTTGTTTCTTTTACAAATCTCTTCCTTCCTTGCCTGCTTATTTTTTTTTTGCCATTTTTTTTAAATCGTTCTACGTCTCTCTTTGTATTATTTTTCGAGTAGGGTACAACCAGAGAATGAACGAAAGCTGATTTATATTTAAAATAAGCAAAGAATATGAATTGTCGATAAAAACTCGAAATTACTTAGCTCAATATCAAATTTTCACCCTATACGGATTTTTTTTTAGTCTATGGTACTAGCCCATCGCGCAACTTACGAGGAACATCACTTGAGGTATTACTGGATGGAACTTCGGGAAAACAGTTAGTCCAGAATGGACGAATCGTGGATTTACACGGAGAGAATTAAATGTTAAAAATTACCGTGCAGTAACGGTAACCAGATGACAACCCTGAAAATTCGCTTATTATTACTGAGTAAAACACAGATTTTCACGAAAATAAAATAAAATTTCTTCTTCAGATAGAAAATTTTACCAGATTTTCTAGTAAATTTTCATGTGTAACATAATACGCAAAACTTAAATTTAAAAAATATATAATATCAGCGAAATTTTACTGTGCATTTTATTATTTTATGCCTTTCAAAAATGTCTATAAAAAAGTATCGTCTTTATAACAGTTATTTTAAGATTTATTATAAAATTTAATGAGTCTTATAGGAAAATGTATTGTGCTCTCGGTAAAAATTATCGTGCGCGCTACCCTTCTTGTATAGTAAAATTTTATCTACGTATTTGAAATTTTCTGTAACGTGAGTTAAACAAAAACTTGTCGCATACGAATTATTATGCTTTTCTCACTTGTCACCACATTGAAATATATCACGGTAATTTTTACTGTGAAATTCACGACAAAAATTACTTTTTAATTCTCTCCGTGTATGCGACCGTGTTAAATTCATATATTTATAACTACTAAATTATTTAGTGAAAAATTTGAAAATAATTCATGTATTATTATTCTATCAAGAACTATCATTCCTCAAATTTTCAATAATTTTGGCGATTTTTTAATATCCAGCCAGTAATATCTACAGTGTCCACGTTCGATTTTCCTGAAACTCATATATGCGATAAAGCATTGAAAACTATTGGACACGTATTTTTTTTATCGCCAAAAAAATGGTTTTAAGGAGAAAAACCACTGCCCAAAGAAAGGCGTGTCAAGGGGTGATTTTGCAGTTTCACCCACAAGCAGTCCACCGAACTGAATGAAACAAAAACCAAAAATTCTTCTAATGTGATGGTAAAAAAAAATCAACTACAGAAGTATTGAAAACAAAAAAATTAAGGGGTGAACCACCTCTCTGTTTGCCTTTTTCTCACCCCACACTTAGGAGGGTTGCTTGGAAATTAATAAAACGTGTTTAATTAGTGTTGAACGAATTTACGAGTTTTTGCGTTTTTGCCAGCAAACATAAGGGGGTAAATCACCCCTTACATGAATTTATTCATCACAGTCGTCTTTTCTGTGTTTAAAATTAGTCTAAAGATTCAAAATATTCCTATAAACTACTATTTAATATTTGTTTTTGTAAGTTTCGAAATTATTACGTTTGTCTTAAGGGTAAACTACCCCCTCTGAGTTTCTTTCCATTCACAGTTCGAGAGGTGGACGCTCAGAGGGGGTAGTTTTTACCCTTAAGACAAACGTAATAATTTCGAAACGTAAAAAAAAAACATTAAATTGCATTTTAGTAGGAATATTTTTAATCAGCGGATAAATTTTTAAACAAAGAAAACGCGATTGTGCCTAGAAGAAACGCGTGGGGTGGGTATCTGCCCCATTCATGAGTTCGAAGGTAAAAAAAATATAATACATGTGTTCTAGGCTTAAGGCTTCCGTATAATTGACAAGCCCTTCGATCTCGAAAGCTAAGAAATTACAGAAATTTTCGACAGACCTGATGCTACGCTGTCGTCTTTGCTCGGCGGCGGCAAGGGCCCCAATCGTGCCCTCTTCCTCGTCCCTCGAGCCTCTATGACGATCAGACTTTCCATCATGAGCCGAGGGAGGCTCGAGGCTATTCGCTCTGCTTCCGATTACGTGATGATTATTCCCGGCGTGATTCGCACCGGCCATGTCCATCAGGCAGTTGAACAAAGTCGAACGCTGTTCGAACGTGTGAAACCCGTGTCAGACTACGAGATATAATTTCTCTCCCTCTCTCTCTCTCTCTCTCTCTCTCTCTCTCTGATCTTTCTCTCCCTCACTTACTACATTTTCAGCTCTGACGATTTACATTTGCTTTTGGTTTTTTTTTTATATGCTTGTTTTAAATACTTATTTTCGTATTGGACTGTCAATTGAACACGTACACCCACATACAGGCTCTTCACGTTACGCTGCCACATTTTTTATTGCCTTCTTTAAATTTATTTCTCATTATTATTATTTACGATTAATAATAGATGCAAACGTGCGTTGAATAGAGACGTGTCCGATAAGGTGAAACTTTCACGAGAAGATTTTTCAATTTTAAAAAATCCATTTGCTCGTCAAACGTGCCAGATGAAAAGAAAAAGAAGAAAAAAAAAACAAACAAAATGCCATCGTGGTGTAAAGGTGCGAAATGTAATCACAAAAAGTTATACAAACCCAAACAAATCCAAACGAAGCATTGTTTGTTTGGTACGAATTTAATGAATTTCAATGAACATTATTATTTTACGTTGCTCAAAGCCTGTATATGTGTGCTAGATTTTTTTTTGTCTTCCAATTTATGGTTATTTTTTTATTTGAAATTTAAGTGGAAATTTCGTATTCTGTGGAATTAATTGTGATAAGTCAAACAGCCACAAATATACATACGTACAAACATACACATGTGTATCTTATATATTTATTTATATAAATATATACACGAATGATTGTACATATGTAAGTTTGCGGTTATAACGATAAATCCGCATACAAATGCAATTGTCAATAAAGCATGCATAAACAAGCCAGTAATCAACTTTTTCGTTGGCATCCCTATTGCCATTACATTAGCCTCAATCACAAATGAAATTGTAAAATGATGTTTTTATTATCATTTATCATGCATAAGAGTGTACTTTCATCTGATTTTTGTAAAAGTTGATAACTGTCGTACTTCATGTATGTATACATACGAGTATATACATGTTTTGTGTGTGTCGTCTATTTATATACATGTATTATTTTACAGGTGTATAATGCTGTTCGATGTGATACGAGACAAGACCGAAAAGTCTAGATTCAGCACGATAAACAAACAAACGACTGTCGAAATATAAGCCGTTAAAAAAGAAAAAAAAGAAAGGAAGAAAAAAATAAATAAAAACGAAATCAATGTAACAGCCGACAAACGAGCTGTGTACGCAGCACAATCCTACCTCATTATTTACATACACGTACAAGAGATCGTCGTTATCATTTTATGTATAGATTTTTTTTTTTTTTTTTTTTTTTAGCAATGCTCGAACATGCCTAAGGTTTTTGGTGAATAGTTTGTTGGCAATCGGGGATATCGTATATCTATGGAGAAACTTTTTCGATTTGCAGTCGTCGTGATACGAGGCTGGTGAGGTTGAGCTTGGAAAATATAAACATTTCGAACGAGAAGGGTTCCAAGTTTATTTTTTATTTTTTTATTAGTTAAGATTCGAATGACAAAATGTTTGCGAGAATTGATTTTTTGGCATATACGAGTGCCTAAGTTTTTAGGTGCCTAAGAAAAAACATTACATTTTTTTTCCGATTTTTTAAATTGATTTTCTGATTTGTTTTTTTACTGATTTTATGATTTTTATGATTTTATAAACTAATTTGATGATTTTTAAAAATTGATTTACATGATTTTTTCATTGAGTTTTTTTTTCTTTCTTATTGCGAAACCCTTTTCGTAGAAACGATTCTTTTGCGAATTCAGCGGTGGCTTTTCGTGAACGAACAGACAAATATATTTTCGTAAGTGGGATTTTAGATGTTGTGATTATTGAGAGAAATTCAGTGTGAGGAAAATCGTGAGAGTGTCAGATTTGCGAGTGTATTATTAACGTTGAGAGTTGAAATTCCAAGCGTTTACCAGTGTTGACAGTTATTATTTTGGAAAAATGTCTAGAGTGAAGGAGCAAAAAAGTTCGGTTCTAATTTACAGAGTAAATACATAGTACGCAAAAAGAGATCTACGATGTTTTTTTTTTGTTTTTTTTATTTTTTTAAATAATCGAACAAACGTGAAGACTTTTTTGAAAAAACATTCTAGTTTAAATAATTTTTTTGGTTATCAGAACGAAATATATTGACGAAAGAAATCGAAAAAAATGCTCGTTCTACATGGAGCAGAGGCAAACTGCGATCGACCTAAGATCGTCTATTTCAACAGAATTGCACACTTTTGCGTATGAAAATAAACGAGTCCGTTCCCATTGGCTCTTTATACACGTACGGAGAAATTAAATTTAAAGAAATTAAATACATCCGAGCACACGAGTCTCCAAAATACTACAAATTAGTACGTATATATATATATATTTTTTTTTTGTACCGGTGAAGAAAAAGACGAACATAATGTATCATCGTTAAATCGATAAGTTCGATAAATCAATTAAACCGTTTCTTCCAATATAAATAATATCCGAGAGTATTTTTATTCTTTTCGCGAATTGTCGTTGCACTTTGATGAAAAATTTGGACCACGGGCTAATTTTATCGATTCATCGAAGTGTGCAATTCTCCGACTATCTATTATTGATTTATTTATTGTTAAACAAAAGATCCATTCTTCTACTCATCTATTAAGAATAAGAACAGTGATGAAAATTCTCGAGGCAAAAGGCGAACTAGTTCGAGGACTAGAGACGGGTTCGTACAATTTTTTTTGTTTCTTTTTTTTTTTTTTTTTTGCTTTTGGTTAATATCGACTCGAAGGTGATCTACAGAGACTCTCTGACTACGTTACTTACACCATCTATGGAGGCGTCGACGCAAATGAGCCGAACGAGCGTACTATTTTACGGACTCGTGAAAAAAATTTTAAAAAAAAAACGCTCACCATCGAATACCAGATGTCAAATTTCGAAACGTGAAAATTTTGCGTATCACGACGAGGTATCGCGATTTGCAAAATTTTCCAAAATTTCGTTATCCGCTCAGACTCTTTTTTTTTTTTTTGCTATTCGATTTCTGGGAATGCTATTTTTGGGGAAGGGTTTTGGGCATCGAGACAGATGACACGGAGTTTTTTTTATTTTCACTTACTGTCAAAAAAATCTGACGTTAGTTTGAGCAAAAGAAAAAAAAAAACGAATTTTTCAGGCAAGTCTGATTGGCAAATGTGACAGGAGAAAAAACTCGGTGCTGTCTCTCGCTCACTAAACTATTGAGTGACTATTTGACTAATTGAGACCTGGTCTGTTAATGTGGATTCACGGAGAGAATTAAATGTTAAAAATTACCGTGCAGTAACGGTAACCAGATGACAACCCTGAAACTTCGCTTATTATTACTGAGTAATACACAGATTTTCACGAAAATAAAATAATATTTATTCTTCAGATAGAACATTTTACCAGATTTTCTCGTAAATTTTCATGTGTAACAAAATACGCAAAACTTAAATTTAAAAAATATATAATATCAGCGAAATTTTACTGTGCATTTTATTATTTTATGCCTTTCAAAAATGTCTATAAAAAAGTATCGTCTTTATAACAGTTATTTTAAGATTTATTATAAAATTTAATGAGTGTTATAGGAAAATGTATTGTGCTCTCGGTAAAAATTATCGTGCGCGCTAACCTTCTTGTATAGTAAAATTTTAGCTACGTATTTGAAATTTTCTGTAACGTGAGTTAAAAAAAAACTTGTCGCATACGAATTATTATGCTTTGCTGACTTGTCACCACATTGAAATATATTACGGTAATTTTTACCGTGAAATTCACGACAAAAATTACTTTTTAATTCTCTCCGTGTTGCTAAAATGCGATAAAATACCTGAGAATTTAAACGATTAAACAATATATATATATATATATATATGCGTGTATGTGTAAGTGTGTGTGTACAGAGGATCGTGTAAAACGATATAGGATAAAAATCTGCGTTGCTGCCATCTCGAGCTCAATGTCATCATTAAAAACGTCTCGAGTAAATAA
The DNA here is from genome assembly GCA_963932345.1 of Ophion ventricosus. Lineage (NCBI taxonomy): Eukaryota > Metazoa > Arthropoda > Insecta > Hymenoptera > Ichneumonidae > Ophion > Ophion ventricosus. The sequence continues at coordinate 28,220,755 of OZ010716.1, forward strand.
TTGGATCGATTTCATTGCACCGAATACTTTGTTTTTATTTTTCCCCGTTTTAATGTCGAAATGGCACACACTTGATACGCTAAATTCTGATTCCTGGGGACAGATCGCGAATGATCAAAGATCAAAGAGAAATCAATAAACGAAAGATAGGAATTGAGACCAAATAATGTGATTCGAGAATAGTGGATTGTACATAAATGCTGTGCGCGGACAGAATGTGTAAAAAACAAAAAACAAGTGGAACGAGAAATAAGAAAGCACCGTTAGAAATTAATCGAGTATATGAAAAAGGGAATCGAGGAGTTCTTTTTTTTTTTTTTGAGAAAGAGATAAAGAAAGTACTACCGCCTGGGCTGCAGGACTTTGCCCGGCATTATCGTTATCGATAATTTCGTTATCGTTCTGGAAAACAAAGAAAGAATATATAAAGAGATGATTACGATTACCAAAAGTGGAGATCCTTTTCTTTTCTTTTTTTTTTTAAATATTTTTTATTCTTCTACACAGCGCGATATGTGACAATGGCTCTCAAATCTTTTCATCGTGAACATTCGAGTGAATTGTTCTATAACCTATTTTTAAACCTATTCTAAAATTGGATTTTTAACTAAGTCTCGTATAGAGAAAGAAATGAAAGAGCGGGTCGAGGTGGTCACGAACTCTATTGATTGGGCTTATGCATTAGTCCGTAGCGAAAATCCATTGAATTTCAAATGCAAAATATCAACCAAAAAATAAAAGTAATTTTAATCAAGTGAATATGTTCCATTCTGTTCAATGACTTTCTGCCATCTCCCCCCACGAGCATTATTATCCTTCATTTATAGAAGTCCTGAGGTCTTTGAGCAAAGAAGTCATTCAAGCATGTTTTTGATGCACGTCCAGGGAACTGAAGATTTTATTATTCAAACTGTTCTGTAGGGTCCGGAACAAGTGATAGTTTGAAGGTGGAAGGTCCGGACTATACGGTGGGTGCACCATAACATCCCGTCCAAGACGCAATAACTTTTGCCGGGTCATCAGAGAAACGTGTGGTCTAGCGTTGTCCTGGTGGAACACTACGCCCTCTTTCTGTTCGCCAATTTGGGCCGCTTCTGATAGATTGCTCGCTTTAAATTGGCCAGTCGTGAGCAGTACTTGATCGAATCAATCGTTTTGTTGGGTGGCAGCAGCTCTTAATAGACGAATCCTTTCCAATCCGACCAGATACAGAGCATGATCTTCTTCGAGTGTAATCCAGCCTTTGCAACCGTCTGAGCAGCCTTTCCGAGCTTCGACGATGATCTTTTTCGACCGACATTGTCGTAGACAATCCACTTTTTATCGCCAGTTATAATTCGCTTTAAAAATGATTCGTTTTGATGGCGTTTGAGCAGCAAATCACAAGCTGAAATTCACTCCATTAAATTCTTTTCGCTCAATTCGTACGGCACCCAAACATCAACCTTGTTTACCATCCCAAGCTTTCGTAAATGTCTCGAAACAGTTGATTTGTCAATATCGAGGTTATATCCGATCTCTGTAGTCGTCAAATGCCGCTCGGAGTTGATTTTAGCCTTGATTTTCATCGACATCAGTAGTGACTGGACGACCGAAGCGAGGAGCAACTTGAAGATCAAAATCTCCGCAACGTAATTTCTCGCAAACCACTTCCGACACACACTTTTGCTTATAGCATTCTCTCCGTACACGGCGGTTATCTTTTTGTGATTTTGCGACGCGTTTTTGTCTTTTCGGAAATAATGAAAAAGTGAAATCCATCGAAAATACACGTTTTTTCCTTCCATGTTCAAATCCGTCATTTTAATTATATATAATTAAAATGACGGATACTTTTTTTTTTTCAATGCCGTCACAAGTTACAGTTTTCACTTTATATACAACGCTTCATATGGTTGACGCATGTGCGAGCGGAGAAACAACTGCGCACGACATCTTTCGGAATTTCGCTGCGGAATTATGCATAGACCCAATATAACGTTATTGCAAGGATAATTCTAAAGGGGGTAGGTCGAACACCCAACACTCAATCGTTACTACGCAATGAAGTCCTAGATGGTTTTTCAACATAATCATTCCGAACTCACATATCCCTTGCCTATCTACCAAAACATCGTATTGTGTCATCAACAAAAACATCATCGATAATTCATCGCTAAAAAGTCGAGTTTCCGTATAAAAAAAAAACGTCAGTTGAAGAATTTTTATTCCTTTTTTTTAACACTCGTGCATCACGTGTGTCGTAATATAAGACAAATTGTTTGGTTGATAAAATTTCGACAGCTCCCAATGTCGATAACATTTTTTTTAAAAGGTCCTTTTTGTTCTATTTGCACTTTCTTTTTTTCCTTTGAAAAATCTTTATTTTCGCAAATATGGTTGGAAACGATCGCGTTTTGGCAATGATTTTTTTTTTGTCTTGTGATTCGCGATATCCCGAAGACCCCGAGGATTACGGTGATTCGATTGCACGAAAATAAAATGTGAATTTGCGCAAGGGGCCACGAGGCATCCACACATCGAGTTATGCATAATCTGCTTTATTAGCAGAGTTGTTGGAGTTTTTTTTTTGTTTCAATTATCGTTAGCTCTACGTCAGCACATAGGGATTGTTAAGGGCTGAGGAATGGGGGATTAGGCCGTGAATTCACTTCGAACGATGTGTATATGTTACAGCCAAAAGCCATTTTCAGTTTAAACACGTTTTCCATAGTAAAAATTAGTTTTTACTGAACGCCTTTGTTACAACTAGTTTTATCTAGTGAAAATTAGAATTTACCGATAAATAAATTTGAATGCTAGTTAAAATTCGTCTTAAACCCAAACAAATCAAAACCCTTTCAACCAATCCATTTCGTTGGGACTAGTTTTTCCGAGTTAAAACTAGTTTGTTTGGGTTTGTTTGTTAAAATATCAGTTGAAACTGGTACTAAACCCAACTATACACAAATAAATAAAGCCAAGCAAAACCAAACCGTTTTACCAGATTTTTCTGTTTAGAAAAAGGTTTTCCTAGTGAAAAATAGTTTATCTGGGCTTTGCTTGGGTTTTTGTTTGTTAAAATGTTAGTTAAAACTCGTCTTGAACCCAAACAAACAAACAAACAAACAAACCCAAACATTTTTAACTGATTCATTCCGTGAGAACTAGTTTTTCATAGTTAAAACTAGTTTGTTTGGGTTTTTTTTGTTAAAATGTTAATCAAAACTCGTCTTAAACCCAAACGAACTCAAACGAACAAACCCAAACCGTTTTATCTGATACATTTCGTGAGAACTATTTTTTCCTAGTTATAACTAGTTTGTTTGTTAAAATATTAGTTGAAACTCGTATGAAACCCAAACAAAACCGCACCATTTTGACTGATTGATTTTGTTAGAACTAGTTTTTCCTACTTAGAACTAGTTTGTGTGTGTTCGTTTAGGTTTGTTTGGGTTAAAACTAGTTTTAACGAATATTCAAATTTATATATCAATAAATTCAAGATTTCTCTGAGAAAAACTAGTTGTAACGAAAGCGTTTAGTCAGAAATAGTTTTTACTAGATAAAACGCGTTTCAACTGAAAACGGGTTTTAACTGTAACATATATATATATATATATATATATATACGAGAAAAATCTATATAAAATAAAAATAAGGTTTAATAAAAAATTTGTTCTTCTTTTCCAATTATTTCGTTCGAAGTGAATTCACCTTGTTTCGAGGTTTTCAGCGTACTACACTAATGCTTTATGGCTTTTTCAGGATCGCTAATCTTTCAAAATTTGGTCCTCGCACATCGGTCCTTACGATTTCCTACCACGAAGAAGCACGAACATTCATTGGATCTGATTTACTCATCATTATATCACCACGCTCAGCCTATTTCTCGACGCATCTATTTTGTTAACTAATTATATGATTATGACATAAAAAAAAACAGAATGCGCAGGAATTTACGATATCAGATATGATGCAAAAATAGGCTAGCGTGATTTGTACGTGGGGGGGGGGGGGGGGGGGGGTTAGATTGGTGAGATCGCGTCAACGAAGTAATTTTCGTGATGTTATACATTGAACTAAACTGTAATATTAGCGATTGGCAGAAGATCCGCGCCTTTTAATATCAGGAGGCTTATCTCGGGGGAGGGGCGGGGGCGGGCGGGCAATACACTACGATTTTTCGCGGACTGCGAAAAATATGATTTATATGATTTATAAACGGTGAATAACGGGAGCTAGAATGGCTCACCTGTGTGCCCGCCTGGATTTGCCCGAATCTCGTCGTTTTCCAATTCTCGAGGATCAGCAAGCAAGCATATATCTTACCAACGCTGAGCTTGTCTTTGCCCAACTCTGCGAATGAAAATATGATCGATTTGTCGAGTAATCTCATTGTTCGCGTTATCGAGCTCGGTATACCGCAAAATTTCCGACTAAAGTCGAATTTGAAGTAACAAAAACAACAACGCAAAATTATTATAATACTATACCTTCTTTCCTAGGTATCAAAAGGTCCAGCATCTTTCTTGCTTGCAGAGGCCAAATATTTGTAATCGTGTGTCGAAGTTCCTCGTCCGCTCGATCCATCTCCTCGGCTGTAAAATCGACAAGTCACGCAGGTCAGATAATAATTGTCGTTGGACATTATCCGAATGTTGATCATATCAGAGAGAATCGTATCTGTCGTTTAGGGTATTTGGGGTTTTAGGAGTTTCATTACTGGGACAAATATCAAACGATAAATCTCTCAATAAATCAATTAATAGATCAATCGAGAGATTGATCGAAAAATCAATCGATTTATCGATAAATCTCTCAATAAATCAATCAATAGATCAATCAAGATATCGATTGAAAAATTAATCGATTAATCGATAGATCAACGAAGAGCTCAATTAATAAATCAATAGATAAATCAATAGATCAGCCAAGAGATAAATTAATAAATCAACCGATCAACCAAGAGATCAATCAATAAATCAATAGGTCAATCAAGAGATTAATAGATCAGCCAGTTATAGAACAATAGATCAAGAGATCAATCAGTAAATCAATGAATGAATAGATTATCGACGAGATTAATTAATAAATCGATAGGCTAATAAAGAGATCAATTAATCAATTAATCAATAGATCAATTGATGAAGTGATTCATTGATTGATTTGCGGATTATTATATTGAGTAATCAGCGAACCACTTTATTAAGTAATCAAAAAATCAATCAATAAATCAATAAGTGAATCAATAGATCAATTGATAAATTGATTCATTCATTGATATGTTGATTATTTTATTGCGTAATCAGCGAACTACCTTATCAAGTAATCAGAAAATCAATTCAAGAGATCAATCAATAGATCCATAGATCGATTTATGAATCGCTCGATTGATTGATTTGTTGATTATTTTATTAAGCAATCAGCACACCACTTCATTAAGTAATCTATAAATTAATCAAGAAATTAATGAATAGGCCAATCAAGAGATCAATCGATAAATCGAACCACTCTATGTAGGTATTACTGGATGGATATTAAAAAATCGCCAAAATTCTTTAAAATTTGAGAAATTATATTTCTTGATAGCATAAGGATATATAAATTATTTTATAATTTTTCACTAAATAATTTAGTAGTTATAAACATATGAATTTAACAGGGTTGCTCGTAGAAAAACAGTTTCTGTAGACGTTAATTGTTGCAAAACGAATGGAACTAAATGGCCGTAAATTCTGAAAATATTATATCATCAAGATTTAGGATCAAGCGATTGATTATGCTAAGTTTCAAATAAATCGACTGAGTAATTGTCGAGAAATTAATTAAGGCTTTAGGCCACTCTAGAGGCGAAAAAAGGGCATATTTTGTGATTTTTTTTTTCAGCGAAACCATAAAATAAATCGGAATTATAAAATAGGAGTTTTATTATACATGTAATTGACTATATAAAATTATTTTTTCACAGCTATACATGTCAAAATGGCGACTGTGCAGCATTTTTCCGATGCCTTTATTTCTGGAAGGTCAACAGCCGGACCAACAGCTCCTACAATTTTTGAGTTAGGATGAGACACTAAAGTTTTTTCGATTATATATAAGAATGGCTATAGAAGTACGTAGGATTTTTTTGATATATTGTTTTTTGTCAAAATGGCGCATTTCTAAAACGAAAAGTATAAAATGCCATGAGAAAATCGTCAAAAAATTGTTTATAAAAAAGGAACTATGGAATATAATTAAAAAAATCCTACGTAGTGCCTCAGAAAATGTAATTCTAAATATACAGTTAAAATTTCAAGTGAATCGGTTGAAATTTGTTTGAGTTATGAGTCCGGCCGACTTGAAAAATGTAGTTTTGAGATAAACGCGTTTAAAGTTAGTAGAAAGTCACGACATGAATCAAGAGGGGTTGCGCTAGAATTAGAAAATCGAGTACTTAGAGATTTTACACACCCATACTTTTTTAGAATACAATTTTATAGGTACTAAGGTACATTGTTAACAAAAAAAAAAACGATTTTTGGAAAATCCTAGAGTGGCCTAAGACCTTAACGTAATGAGGAGTATCGCCTTTTTTAACGACGAATTAATAGCAATTATTGGAAAACTCAATATATATTGAGTTTTTGGGTAATCATTGATAATAATAAGATTATCTGAACGTATTAATTAAATGTAAAAATTGAGAAATTCTTTTGTTGGACAGTTGAAACAGATGTATAGTCATTGACAAAGTCTTAGTCAAGCACACGCCGATATCGCCGAATTTGACTTCAATTATTATTAAAAGTAGAAAATTAACATTACTAAGTGTTAATTTGTTATTAAATAAGCTATTTGTAAGGCTAAACATGTTCTACACCTGTAAATCTACGATTCGCTCATTTTGGACAAGCTTTTTGGACGACGGTCCATCCAGTAATACCTTAAGTAATGAATAGGTCAACCAGCAAAGCAATCAAGGAATCAATAAATGAACCAATTGATAAATAAATTCATCCAAACAATCGAATAATCAATGAAACAAATGAACAAATCTTCATCGTTCATCAGTGTACTCACCCACTCTCATTTTGATGCTAAGATTTTCCCTAATCAAGGCAAATAGTGTCGTTGTAAAGTTGACCTTGCCATCGGCGTCGACTGGCATGTTCATTCTAATGAGCTTCTTGTAGGCGAGACGATTCGGGCATTTGTTACCGAAGCCCAACGGCGGATCCATGTTCTTCAACATATCGTACATCTCGGTAAAGAGTATCTTTCCCGTTGCATTTGGATCGTACTCGGCCCATATTCTAACGAACTCGTCGAGATGATGAGCACCGAGGATCGATGAGTCCCGGGTGAGGTAGTCAAAGTTGTCCATTATAACGGCGACGAAAAGATTCAGCATTAGAAACGAGCAGAAGAATATGAACGACACGAAGTAAGCGTAGGCGAGATTCGAACCGCATTCCTGGGATTCTTCTTTTTGTGCTTTCGCGTCGCACGTTTTGCCTTTTATGCAAGAAAGCATTATATTCGGCCATGCCTCGCCCGTTGCGCATCTGAAAAAAAAAACGTTTTTTTTTCCTCGTTCGATCTTGCTACTTCTCATCAAAATATCGCTTTGCTCTATGTGTGTGTGCTGTTTTTTTTTTCTTTCTTTTTTCAAATTCTACAAATACTTCGAACTATCGGAATAGCGCATACGTATTGTGGCGTATGAGGGAATGGACAATCATTCTGACACTCACCGAAATAGCAACATCAGAGCTTGAATGAAGCTCTGAAAATTGTTGTGCTCGTAGATCGATGTATCCGGGTCGAGGGCGATGTTACCAAATACCTGTTTTTTTTTTTTTTTCGAATAAGCACCAGCCACAAAAAAAGCCAATAGCGTTAGTCTTCGTTAGCAACAGGGGAGCATTTTTTTTATTCGTAGGATTTTAATCCAATTGTTTTTTTTTTTATTACACCACGTTGCAAATAAATACGGGACAGCTTCAATGCCAAAGAGATCATTCTACGGGGTTGCGTGTGTAACGTCAGTCGAATCTAGCTTACAATCGTCGTCAAATTCTGCCTGTTTTACCGCGATGGAAGAGAAGTATGTGCACGAAGGTATACAACACTCTTCAAATGTTTCTTTTTCATATAATATTTTATGTGGGCTCTCAACGGCATTAAAATATTCACAGATTAAACGTAGCTAATTTTGTAACAATATTTATCGAGAGATAAGAGCAAAAACAATAATTATTCGATTAAAAGCAAATAAATAAAAAAATTAATGAATTTTTTGGAAGGAATGAAGGAATGAAAGAAATCAAATCAAAATTACAATGAAAAGTAGACCGATTATGATTTATCCTACATCCGATTTTAATTACTATATCTCAAGTCCTTGGAATTCAAGAGGTCTTAAGGATACTTTCTCAAGTGAAAAAAAGCCATCAAGTGAAACTAAAAATCTTTGGAGCTTTTTTTTTGAGCTCTCGAATTCCAAGGAAAAAAATAACGTAATACAAATTGGATGTATGATAATTCATAATTGGTTTACTTTTAATTTTGATTTTGATTGGATTTGTTTTCAATTCATTATATTTTTATTATTTACTTTTAATTCATTATATTTCTTTATTTACTTTTAATTCATAAGATTTTTTTATTTACTTATAATTCATTACATTTCTTTATTTACTTTTAATTCATTCGATTTTTTAGAAATGTACTGTCAATTCATTTTTTTTTTCTTTACTCTTAATTCATAATTGATTTAAATTTAGAATACGAATTCGCCAATTATATATATATCAATATTTATGGGGACATACTTCTTTCCATGAGTAATGCGGAATTTTTCTACCGCAATAATTACCAGTTTGTTTCTTTTTTTTCTACACGCTCATTAATTCCTCACCGAAAAAGTAACATAAGGGAGTCAAAGAAGGACTGAAAGTTGTTGTGACGTTCGATCGCTGTGGCCGAATCGTTTCCTATAGTCCCGAAAACCTGGCAATTTTAAGGTTTTTTTTTCTCCTCTTTTCTCTATTATCACACTGCTTACGAAAATTAGAATGAAAATTCCTCCAAAATGATTTTCCACCGAAGCGACCATCGATTATTTTTTTTTCAAAGTTACGAACTGTTTAGAAAAAAGAGGTGGATATCGCCTTCGAAACTCGATAAATAAATAAATGCTAGAAAAATCATTTTGAGGATTCTTCATGGAAGGGTTTTCGAGCCAGGAGGCTTCGAATGGGAGACTGAGTATTCTTTTTTTTTTTAAATTCCTTATTGAATTACGACAAGAATGATAAATCATGAGTAAAATCGTACCTGCATGCCGATAATGGCGTAGATGAAAAACAGCATTGCTATGAGTAGACAGACGTAAGGTAGCGCCTGTAACGAAAATAAAGGGCCTCTCAAAGTCATGGGTGAAAAATGATGCTCGATTTTCTCCAATTTAAGGAAGTTCGAGCGTTACCAACAATCCAAGATTTAAAAAATATACATATTAATGTCCAGACTAAACTGAATCTTTACGAATTAAAAAAAAAAATTACCACAAAACACGGGGCTGGGTTGAAATTCCGTACTTTGCCCCGATGGTTTGAAATTCTTGATTTTAATGTTCCGAAACTACAAGTTTCGTAAAGATCATGTCAGCAAAAGTCTACACAGTTGACTGTGAATGACGTAGAACGGTACGAGTAGCGATAGAAAAAGGATACAATTATGATTTCTCATACGAGATAATTTTCAGAAATAGTACGAAGAAGATCAACGCTTTATACGACATAGAAAACTCCGAATATGTAATATTAAGCATGCCACAAAATTCCGAATTGTTTATTATAGAAAACGATCTATATCGGAAAGTTTAAATATAATAAAAAAGCTAATAAGAGATTCGTCAGGTTCAGAAAGTTTTGGACTCCGGAAATCATACACGGAGAGAATTAAATGTTAGAAATTACCGTGCAGTAACGGTAACCAGATGACAACCCTGAAAATTCGCTTATTATTACTGAGTAAAACATAGATTTTCACGAAAATAAAAAAAAAATTCTTCTTCAGATAGAAAATTTTACCAGATTTTCTAGTAAATTTTCATGTGTAACAAAATACGCAAAACTTAAATTTAAAAAATATATAATATCAGCGAAATTTTACTGTGCATTTTATTATTTTATGCCTTTCAAAAATGTCTATAAAAAAGTATCGTCTTTATAAGAGTTATTTTAAGATTTATTATAAAATTTAATGAGTGTTATAGGAAAATGTATTGTGCTCTCGGTAAAAATTATCGTGCGCGCTACCCTTCTTGTATAGTAAAATTTTATCTACGTATTTGAAATTTTCTATAACGTGAGTTAAAAAAAACTTGTCGCATACGAATTATTATGCTTTTCTCAGTTGTCACCACATTGAAATATATCACGGTAATTTTTACCGTGAAATTCACGACAAAAATTACTTTTTAATTCTCTCCGTGTAGCTGCGATCATCAAGTTTGCGAAAATTGAAGTTTAGATAGTGTGAGATTCCGATAAAGAACGTTGAGAACGTTCAAAATTCCGAAAACTCACACATAAAGCAGACAGCAAGTTAGCCTAACGTGTTTAGATGGCAGCACCACCACTTGTTTTGAAAGTGTTCAGATTTTCGGAGTTTTGATCTTCCGGTGTAGTATTCTTGCGCAGTTTTGATCTTTCTTGGTAGAATTTTTTCACACTTTTGATCATCCTTCACGTTTTATTGTGAACATATAATGTAAAGATGTTTAGCTATCGATGACTCTTATCGATATACTTATTTTCGAAACTTTTCCATGTACAAACCTTCGCCATTCAGGAATTTCTAACACTACAATTTTTCGGAACTGTGGACTCTCTAATTATGGGAAATTGATACTTATTTTATGTGCTGTGTTTTCATGTCGACGCTTTATCAGTTAGTCCCATGATTATTGTCATTTAATTCCTCAGTGTACTATTATTTTCGGTTACATGATAATTCTGTTTACGAAATTTTGGAATTATAAATTTCCAGAATTATTGAGTATTAGCTAATAAATTCGGAATTTTGAGCGTTCTGATCATTCAAAGTTCGGAATTTCAACCTGGCCAATTTCATTGACCAACACGATGTGTTTGGTCAATCGCCTTAAAAATTTTGCTTAGATTTGTGAATATGTCAAAGTTTGAATAGTTTATGATTTTTAGATGTAGCCTGTACATCCTTAACCCTTCGTTGTCACAATTCCAAATTCAATTACGCTGGTCACACTGGGTCTATGCTACCCAGTCAGTTTTCAAAAAAAAATTTGTGACCAAAATATCCGTCCGAAGTGGTTCAAAAAATTACGGTACATGCTTTGAACGTGCTAGATGATGTACGGAAAATTCATTCATAAGAAATAAAATGGCGACATGTTAAAAAAAAATTCATAAAAAGGTGAAAAGGCAAAAAAGACACTTTTTCGCTAAAAAAATCATAGTGCCGTGAATTTTCAATATTTTTACCTACAATTTGGACGCGATACTCCTTAGATATGCTACTTTTGGGAAAAAAATAGTAGCATAGTGCACATTCCAAAAAAGATATTTATTCCGACATGTGAAGATGGTCGATTCAATAGTATGAGGATAATTCAAACTCCAGGTAAGATGATGAATACATTCTCATTCGAAGCCGGGAACTATTATATATTTACACCAAAAGTTGATCGACCTGTGACCACGAAGGGTTAAATAGGAGAAAAAATATGGAAATGATTTTCTTTTGTTTTTGTTTTTTTTTTTTCAATTTATTTATAAAACTTGCCTTGAAGGACTGCACGAATGTCCATAGTAGAATTCGTATAGTGTATCCCTGCCTGAGAAGTTTGATCAGTCTGGCGGCACGAAAGAGCCTTAGGAAGCCAACGTTGATGAAGTTCTCCTGTAGGGGACAAAGAAAATTACACTTCAACAAACAAAATCGTAATTGCATGGGGTTTATCGATATCCGAGCTTCGACCTTGCATTGAGACAACTTTGCGACTATAACGTAATTTTTATCGATCGAATATACATCGATAAATTTTTTTGTTTGTTTTCAAAATATTTTTTCCTTTATCGAGGATCATTTCGAGGCTGCTCGATGACGCATCGTTGGCGCGATGCACGAACGAAGCTACAAGGCCCAACTGTGTCAAGTATGCTCAATTATAAACGTACGGTTAAATTTTTTTTCAACAGTTTATTTCGTATTGACGCGATTATCGATTTTTCGATGAAAACATTTTTCATCATTGATATGGCTATGATGAATTATCGAAGAGTGTGAGTAAATGAGGTGCTGCGATAATTCGTCGGGGCAAATTTGGATATTCACGTACCCCGAATTCGACGACTAAAGCGTCCACGATGCTACCGATGACCGTGATGAAGTCGAAAGTGTTCCAAGGATCCTTGAAGAAATTCTGCCCGGGTTTAAGGTGAAACGTTAGTCGAAAACAAATGGCTCCTGGCTCAATTTCGGAGCCATTCCGAATTTCATAACGAGAGAATGTCTCGAGAACTGACGAAACTCTTCCAAGTCTCGTTAAAAATTATTCATTTTATTTAATTACATTAATCAAAATTATATTCTATTAATTAATTTTAGACTTTCGAAAGTCGATTTTTATCTTGACGGTTTCGAATTTGGAAAATCGACTTTTTCATTTTTTTTTTTTCTTAGGAGGGAAGAGGTTTTAAATGTTGCCGAAACTCGTCGAAGTCTCGTTAGAATTACTCAATTTTATTTAACCCTTCGCGGTGACACGTTCTGGCTCCAACACTCTGGTCACAGGGGGTCGCAATGACCCCAGTCATGTTTAAACGATTGCCGCGGTGAACCTATCGTTTCAAATGACTCGAACAAATTCAGGATGTTAGTTTGAACGTTCGAAAATGTGGCATTCTCGGTATTTTATTTTAATCGAATTTTAAAATGGTGGAAAAAAATCAGCAAGTCGTCAATGCGTAAAAAAGGCCTTTTTTACTTTAAAAAAAATCATAACACTTGCAATTTTCAATTTTTTTTTTCATAAAATTTTAGGACGATACTCTTGAGATATGATAGTTTAAGGGAAAAAATACCTCCATAGTGTGCGTTCCAAAAATGATATTTATTCTTATATCTAAAGAGCCATTTCGGAGTGAAATAAAGAACGATAGTCATGAAAAATGACCGATTTATTATAAAAAGTGGCCGCTAACGACCTATAGTAATCTTGGCTTAAAGTTGTGCTTGGGGTCATTTTGACCCCGGGTGACCGTGGAGGGTTAATTAAATTAATAAAAATAATATTTATTCAATTAACTTTAGAACTACCAATTCAACTTCTATTTTCAAGTTCCGAGTTCAAAAAATCGACTTTCCATTTATGCTTTCTTTTTAGTCGGTAAGAGGTCTCAAGAATTGTTGAAACTCCTCGAAGTCTTGTTGGAACCATTTAATTTTATTTAATTAAATTAGTTAAATGTATATTTAATTAGTTATTGAAATCTATATTTAATTAATTAATTAAACCTATATTTAATTAATTCATTAATTTCGGAATTTCGTATTCGATTTTTAATTTAACGTTTCGAATTTGAAAAATCGACATATATCATGTTTTTTCTCGGCAGAGAAGCGTGGTCCCGAAATTCATCATCGTCAAAAAGTATGTCTCTGGTTACTCCCTTAATTCACTAGTAATGTTACTAGCGATTTATCTATATATATAAAGTATAAGTTGCATGTAAAAAGGTACAAATAACAATAACGATTAGCCAATTGAATATTACATATAGTGACTTCCCTAGTTACTAGTTACCCCTAGTTTTACAGCCTAGAGGAAAAGTAAATGCATTTCGACGATGACAAATTTATGAATCATGCTCCTCCATTGGTTTTTATATCTTCACCAAGTTTCCAAGTCTCTCGACATTCTCCCACGTTCCGAATGGCTCCCGAGTGTACGAGTATGAGAAATCTGTCTCTAATCTTGAAAAATAAAACTTAATATACATATTCTGCATATCGTAAACGCGATCGGCAAGTTCTTCGCATCGAAACCATGCCGATACGTGCGTGCTATCGCGTGTGCATGTTTCAAGTGTGTGTGTGTGTGTGTGTGTGTGAAGTTTTTCGTTTTTTTTTCTTTTCTATGTAACGATAAAACCGAGCAGATAGTACGGACATTGTTAATTGAGATTTATTGTAAGGACTATTAATATTATTGTAAGGGTAGCATTTTTCGCTACCCTATTTCGTCGACTTTGTTTGGAATGATCGAGGCGTTTCACGACAGCTTCATTCACTCACGATTCTCGCAGCTTTCGAGCAGATTAATTTTTTAATGAAATTATCCGCCCTTGTATTTATTTAAAAGGCTTTTTACGTTATAAAAATTAGTTTAAACCCATTTAAAAAATCATTAAAAAGTTGGATGTACTTCCGAAAAGCGAAAACGGAATTTCGATCTGAAATTTGGCATACACCTTTATTTTAATGCTTCAAGACTTTCCTGGGAAGGATTTTTGGCAAAGCGCCATAGTGTTCGGGAAGGTCGATTTTTAAGTTATTTTTACAATACATTATAACATTCAAATGAAGGTGTATGCCAAATTTCAAAACGAAATTTGATTTCC
>OZ010716.1:28235593-28338284 GCA_963932345.1 Ophion ventricosus
AATTTGCCGATCTCTAGCAAGGAAAATAAAAAAAGAACATGAATACGTTTTTTCCCAAACTAAATTGTCCAAAATTTTTAAAATTATTTAACGAATTTATAATTTAAAAAATAATAAATAGAAAATTATGTAAAAAATTCCATAATTTAATTGGAATTAAAAAAAAAGAATGTTCATTGCGTTTCAACGATGCAAACTTCAACGTTGTAGAATATCAACGTTGAAATATTTTCTTTCATTCTTGTTGGGTGTTGAATTATTCATGTTGCTGTTGTATTTTTTTTTAAACGTTACGAATGTCCCCGTTGAATTCGATCCGAGAGTGAAGATTTATTTTTTGAATTCTCTCCCTTTTTTTTTAAATACCGTGTGGATAAGAGTGGATTTAGCGTGATTAAAGGCTTTTTGGTACCTTGCATCCGAAGGCGATGACTTTAAGGATGCACTCAATGAAGAAAAGTAGGGTGACGACTATGTTCACGATGGTCAAGGTGTCCAATAGAACTGGCGGCGCCTCGTGAAACTACAAAATACACCCAACCACGTAGCACATTGCCCATAGATTTATGGCTTTTTTTTTTTAGTTTCTTCGGTTTTACAATTTTTTGTTTGTTTGTTTCGTCTGCTGAAACGACGTTGCGAATGCGCCCTTGATAATCGCCTTGAATCCTCGAGCTTATGCTCTTTGACGACCACAGTCTTCCGAACTTTTCATCCTCAAACGGATGACAAATGGAGGACAAAAAAAAAAATGATCTCTTCGAGCGAGCCTCGAGTATTTACATCGATGTTGGACATGGGGTGGGAGGAAATTCTCTTACGAATTAATTTGACTAATTTCTTGTATACTTCGAGATAGCCAAAATCTAATATTTTCTTTCGTACTAATAAAAAAAAATACAGGTATTTTACGCAACGATTAATTATTGCTAAATTTCACAATTTCTCAGAGACAAGCAATGTTCAAATTTTTCGGTCACATCAACTAAAAATGTACTTTTATGCAACAATTCGCATTAGAAAAATTCTAGAAACTATCGGAGATAAGCGACGTCTAATATTTTTGTAATACTATAAAAAAATAAGGTATTTTACGCAACAATGCATTACTTGATAATTATCATGATTTATTAGTGGAAAAAAAGTCTATTTTCAAAATACTGTGGAATAACTTTTGGGAAATGAATTTTTGGGCAACTAAAATTTATTTCGACAATTAGTTTGACATTTCTAGGAGAGGGGAGGGGAGGGCTTTTCTGAATCTTAATCAACTAGCTATTGGTAATTTTGATTCAAGACGATTCGGATGCTTTTATTTTAGGCATAGTGCGAATACCCAAAAAAGATTCTGCATAAATCGCTCGGATTTTCTTTCTTACTGTTCTTTCTTAATTCGTTTTAATTAAAAATACTGAAAATTTTACGATATTTTTTTCGAAATAATGGATTCAATTCAATGAAATATGAAACGAATATATGTTAACGCTCGATTTTTTTTTCTTCTTTCTCGTATACTTTTAAATACCATTTTAATCCTAAAATCCGTGCGTTCTTGATCTTTTTCAAGAATCAGCTTCGATGAATATTCTACCGTTTTTTCGTCGACCGAATAAATTTTTTTTCGACCGATCATCACAGAATCCAATTTGGGTGTTCCTTTCATCAATCAAAAATGAATAACGTTCCCCGACGATCGAGCGCTCGTCGCCCCCGCGTTAAAAATAAAACCAATTCGATTATTCGGAGCCTCGTATAATTTAAAATCTTTACTCACCCAATTCTCGCTCACTGTGCGACGATTTTCCCGATGGAAAAATGGATTACGAGCGAGCAAATAAATAATTTAAAAAAAAATGGGGTGTACTTTCGAAAAGCCCACACCTCCGATTAATTTAAAACTTCGTATACATATGTATTTCGACTCGTTGATCATGAATATGATAGTGAAAATACCCGCAAATTTTATTTTCAACGTCAAAACTAAAAAAACTTTTTTAAAAGTTTTTCTATTTTACTTTAATAAATATTGATCTTAGAGAAAAATGTTTCCTACAAGAGTTGTAGCTTATGAATAGACTGATATTTTATGTTCTATACAGGTTTTGTCTAAAACCATTATTTTTCGAGAAAAATGGGATAATGCTCCAATAAGTATATTTTGCTAAACTCTATTAGTTTCGATGTTATCCACTTACGCACTTTACCATGGGGAGGTTAGAGTTTAGTGTTTAAAGTGCATGTTTTTTTTGCTTTTTTTGTATTTTAGTCTATTTTTTGTTTTTTTTTGTATTTTATTCTGCTTTTTGCTTCTTTTGTATTTTTTATTTTGGTCTTTTATGTTGTTTTCTGTCATTTTTTGTGATTTTAGTATTATATAGGAAAATATTGAAGGTTAAGCAATATAAGAACGAAAAACTTATGTGGCTTTGTGCGTAGAACACTCCAGTGTTCTACGCACCCCACGATTCCACGCACCCATCCGAGGTGCCCTCCGACCACCCCAGTGTTCTACACACCCTGCGATTCCACACAGCCATCCGAGGTGCCCTGCGCCCACCCCAATGAACTACACACCCCACGATTCAACATATCCGAGTTTGTTTGGGTTTGGGTTTATTTGGGTTTGTTTTAGTTGCATTTGCCCATATGCAGTAAAGTGCGTAATTAGATAATATCGAAACTAATGGAGTTTAGCAAAATATACTTATTGGAGTATTATCCCATTTTTTTTGGAAAATAATGATTTTAGACAAAATTTGTATAGGACATAAATTATCGGTCTTTTGATGGGTTACAATATTTGTAGGAGATATTTTCCTCTACGATCAACATTTATTGAAATAAAATAGTAAAACTAAAAAAACTGTTTTTTTAGTTTTTACCTTGAAAATCAAATTTGCGGGTATTTTCACTATCATATTCGTGATCAGCGAGATCAAAATACATAAGTACACGAAGTTCTAAATTATTCGGAGATGTGGGCTTTTCGAAAGCTTATCAAAAAAATGAGTGAATCGCAAAACGAATTCTAAAGCGAAATATCCATTTTTTTTTTTTCATCGGCCCAATCGTCGCATCGAGCGGAAACCTCCTGTTCTTTGTTTTTCGGGTTTTTTTCCTTCGAAAAGTTTCACCGATCTTCTACATCGAGCCTAGCAAGTCTAACCAATCTCTTACAGAGTTGACGCACGATCGTTTATCGTAACGTATAAATCTATTTTTTGTTTTTTTTTTTGTTTTTTTTTTGGCTAATAAATCCGGTCATCGCAACGGGGTATCAAGAGTGTCGGAGTTTCATTCGAACGATGCAAGATAAACAGCATGCGAGGTGGAACGCGAGAGGTACTTCAAACTCTCACGATAATCGTTGCATTCGCATAAATTCGATTTTTTTTTTCGTTCCTCCTTTGTTTACGTAATTTGTCAGTCTCGTTTACGAAACAAGAATCATAATGGTGTGTGTAAACATAACCGCATCACTCATCAGCCCATATATACGCAGTCATCAGTGATATATGTATATATATAAATATATATATATATATGCAGTCACATGCGAGGATTCATAAAAAACATTACACGTGCAGTGAATGCGTGCGGATGCAAAAAGGCGGATCTTGTCGCATGCAAGGGGCTCGTGGATTTTCTTTTTCCGCGTGTATGTCAACGCACTTCTTCCTTCATCCTCATCTTCTGCGCAATTTTTTATGTTTCTCTGTAGTATATAGCTTTTATATTTTCCTCGACCGGAAATTGTCGATCATAACGGAAGTTGGTATTTAATCGTTTAAAAAAGGGGAAAAATGAAGAAAAAAAAAGAATTGAAATTAAAACAGCAGGACGTAGTGATAGAGATAGTAAATATGTATATTTATATATACATAGAGAGAGAGAGAGCGAGAGAGAGAGAGAGAGAGAGAGAGAGAGAGAGAAAGAGAGAGCTTAAGATGTAAAGAGCGAGTCAAACAGCAACAAAAAAATGTGAATATTGTAGACGCGTGCATTGAGGAAAATGAAACTTCTCTGCTCCAAATTAAATAAATGTAATTTAAAAAAAAACACAATTTCTTCATTGATAAATTTTTCATTATTTAATATTTGTCGAATAAAATTGAAGTATCTTATCAGTAAAAAAAAACATATGCCAATGAAACTTCGTCACAATGAACCTGTTTCGTTTCTTCAAAATAATTATCGCTGGAATTGCCAAAAAAGAAAATAAAATCAGATTCGATCGAGAAAAAAAAATCGTTTCGATTTAATTTTCCTCAATGCGCACTTTTCATAGGCGAGACAAAGTAAAATATATGAAGAATAACGCAAAAAAAAAACAGAAAAAAAAAAACGTTTGTGACAAGGTATGGAAGATTTTTTGTCGAGTGACTTGTGTGTCGTGAGATAAAGAGAATTGTGTATCGGTAAGTAAAATCGGCGCATTCGTAGATACACGAGTATAATCGTATTTATTTGAAAAAAAAAAAAAAAATCGTACGATCGTTGCTCTATCTACAATCAATGTAAAAATATTATCGAGGATACTGCGAATGGCAGAATGAAATGTTCCATGAAAGTTTTCAAGAGTCCGGATGAGTGATAAGAAAAAAAAAAAAAATCGCTATCCGAGCAAAGTTCTTCAATAATCATTGAAAATTATTCACATAATTTATTTCGCGATTAGTCCGAGGTTATATATTTATGTGTGTGTGTAAATGTGTTTGTGTGTGTTTTCGTGTATATCGTCTTACAAAAAAATACTTTTCGGCATATATCAATATACGTCCATCATTTACGTCGCGTATTTGTTATATATATATATATATATTTTTTTTTTTATATATACACGAGTTATATATAAATATGATATTATTGCGGAATATGTATGTTCATGTTACAGCAGCGGATTTTTCGTTTTGGGCAAACGCGCTCTATGTGTTCTCTAATAAGCAAAACTTACCATGGGCCTTTACGAGTCACGGTTTTTTATACGTCGCGTTTCCTTTCGTTATCCTTAAATTTTTTATTGAAGAAAAAAAAAAACACAATATTCCAAAGATTTTTTTAAAATTGGCAATGCAGTTGCTCGGAGAGAATCATGTTTTTTTTTTAATGATGATCGAGGAAACGCGACAATCATTCACCGCGCTCGTATGAGGGAGGGGGGGGGGGGGGGGGAAGGTGACGACGGGGGAGGAGTAGGAAAATAAGCCAGGCCAGAAATATCGAGCCCAGCGGGGAACACAGGGATATGCGTTTACTGCTTGTTCGTTGGACTGTTTTCTCTTGGTTTTTATTCTGATTTTGTTTTTGTATTGTTTCTTTTTTTTTTACTTCTTGTTTTTTTTTTTTTTTTTAATTCTTCGGGGCAAAGTGGAGCGTACCTTCGGGCCGAATGCGGCGATCTTGAGAACGCACTCGATGGAGAACATCCCGGTGAAGCACCAGTTACAGTACTTCAGTGTTTTCTTGTACCCCTCGCTCTGCTGGTGGTACTGCAATGCACACACTGACAAACACACGGCCGACAAACAGACATACATACGGACATACAAGCCTACGTGTCGGCTGCAACGACGACAACGACGATAACGGGACAATAATGCCATTTTCTTTTTTTTTGCTTTCTTCCTTTTCTTTCATACTTTCCTTTTCTCTTGTTTCCGTTTTTTATTTATTTATTTTACTTTTTTTTCGTCTCTCTCTTTTTCCGTTTACGATTTCGATCGTACGCGGAAACGCCAATGAATAATTAACGAATATCGTTTCTCCGTTCGAGCGTCTTAGTTGTTGTTCTTTTTTTTTTTGCGTTATTGTCTTCCCCGAACGGATGAAAAATGGATCGTGTACAGAGTTGAACTATTCGACGAATGAACAACATTCGGAATGGAACAATCAATTAACCTCGATTGAGAATTGAAAAACGTGGTTCAGGGATTTGAAAAAAAAAAAAAAAAAAAAAAACATCGAAATTATCATAAAAATCGTCACACTTGTACGTTGTGACAAAATAGTCGCTAGAAGAGAATAATTACTAGAAAGATAAAATAGTAACTAAATGAGATTGATAAAAAAGAAGATTACTCAATAAAATTGGTCAAATAATAAGATTCGTCAATATGGTCAATGAAACCATAATATTCTTTATTCCACTCGGTACGATAATGGACGTTTTACGTACGCGAAGCGTGCTTAAAACGTACATTTTCATACCGCGTACAATAAAATTTTGCATAATACTCGACGGAAAAAACTTTTTCTAGCCTCGCCTGATCGCAACACTCGCCTTCGGCTCGTGCTGCAAACTCAAACCTCGTTAAAAAAGTTTTTTTTTCGTCCTCGTGTGATAATGTACTATTTTACGACTTCGTGCACGGAGAGAATTAAAAAATAATTTTTGTCGTGAATTTCACGGTAAAAATTACCGTGATATATTTCAATGCGGTGACAAGTGAGAAAAGCATAATAATTCGTATGCGCGTTACAAAAAAGGTATTTATTTCGACATGTGTAGAGGGAATTTTATGGTATGAGGATACTTCAAACATTCAAAGCCGGGAATTACCATACAGGGTGGACCACGCAACGTGTACACCTCTTTTACGACCAAAATATGCATTGCACAAAAAAATGTTTTATACAAAAGTTACATGGCTTATAAGGCTACACTATGTGGTGCAATTATTTTTTTTATAGGTGGAGGCGCTTCGAAGATTTGAAGGTCAACTTTATTTTTTCAAATGGAATGCTATATTTTGTATAGCGTAATATGATAGAGTATCGCATTCTGAGTAAAAAAATATAGACCTTTATTAGCCCTAGAGTTAACAGCTAACGAGTAATTTCACTTTATTACTTTGGAAATTTTCTTCACGTAATATCAAGTTGGAGATTCAAATCTACTACAAATTTCTGAATGGCAGTGTTTACATCACAGTGTTTATCAATATGAACACATTTACCACATCACACACACTTATCATGATTCACAATCTTCTCAATGATTGTAATCCAGTATTAAACTATCCTTCGGTGATTGTGCGTGATTATTATCAGAAAGATAAAAGTGAAAATGAATGAATGAATCTCCAACTTGATATTACGTGAAGAAAATTTTAAAGTAATAAAGTGAAATTACTCGTTAGCTATTAACTCTAGGGCTAATAAAGGTCTATACTTTTTTTACTCAGAATTCGATACTCTATCATATTACGCTATAAAAAATATAGCATTCCATTTGAAAAAATAAAGTTGACCTTCAAATCTTCGAAGCGCCTCCACTTATAAAAAAAAAAAAAATGCACCACATAGCGTAGCCTTATAAATCATGTAACTTTTGTATAAAAAAATTTTTTGTGCAACGCATATTTTGGTCGTAAAAGAGGTGCGAACGTTGCGTGGTCCACCCTGTATATTTACGCCGAAAATTGATCGACGGACCACTCTACCCAGGGTGACCACGAAGGGTTAATAAGATTAACAAAACATGAATTTTTTTGTTCTTTTCGTAAGCGTAGCCTGGGATGAAGTATCGATTGATAGACAAAAGCTAATTGATCCTTTTTTTTCAACGTCATCATCGGTATTTACGTTTGTACTTCGGAAAAACCAACATTAGCCCTATTTAATTTTGCAGAGTCGATTCGACCCTTTTCAATTCTCGATCGAGCTCCACCAGTACAATTTATAATTGTCCAATGCCGTTAATTATCCTTAATTTTGCTTCAACGATTGTCATTCGAGGGAATATTGTTCAACTTCGTTTGATATTGTTTATCGTACGAAGGGATTTGTGTGTCTACGCTGTGTATGTGTACGAATTTGTAAATCATACACAAACACACCCATATAATACGAGGTGTGTAAATTAAGTAAGTGAGGCTGGCAACGTAGCGTTCGATCTGGCAACACACTTGGGACGCGGGACTTGGAGGGCTGGCAGGTGAACATGTGATACGCCTTCAGTACGAGTTTCAACTCGCTAGAGTCATTTGGGGTTGTCCGTAGCGATTTTGTTTCGTGAAACAGTTTTTTTTTTTAGTGCGTTCTAAAAATAAGTTACATGAATTTCGAGCAACTGTGTGCTATCAGATTTTACTTCAGACTTGGGCGCAGTGCAACGGAAACTTTTGCAAAACATCACGCAGGCCTACGGAGATAGGGTTTTTTTTTCGTCAAGGGCTCAGGATTTTCGGTGGTTTAAGGTATTTTCAGAAGGAAGTGAGTCGATTAAAGATGAACCGTACAGCGGAAGGCCTTCATCTTCAAGAACCGATGGAAAAATCGACAGAATCCGGGATCTTGTGCGTTCGGATCGTCTTGTGCATTCTGTCGACATGTTCATAGGTTTTTGAAAATGAAGGCCTTTCGCTGCGTGGTTCATCGACCAATCGACTCTCTTCCTTTGGCCTCAAACCACCGAAAAACCTGGGCCCTTGACAAAAAAAAAACACTGTCTCCGTAGGCCTGCTGAAGTTTTGCAAAAGTTTTCGTTCCACTGTGCTCGAGTCTGAAACAAAACGTGATAGGCACCAGAGTTGGCAGTAACTAGTTACTTCAGTATCGAATTCAATTAAAGATACTCGATACAAATGTATCGAGCAACAAGAATTCGATCGATACTTCGCTACAAAAGTAGCGATCTCCAACAATCGCTCGATACTTTTGTTTCGAGTAACGAAAAATCCTTTGATACCCGATACTTTTGTATCGAGCATCGAAAAGTTTTGCGATACTCTATGCTTTTGTATCGAGTATCGAGTAAATTTTCGTTACTCTTTACACAAGTATCGAGTAATGAAAAGCTTTTCGTTACTCGATACTCGTGCCATTCCAAAGCCTCAAAATACGAATCCATTCTGTTAACAGTTTTATAATTTCTCACAGTTTGATACAGAACCCTTGTACTCGAGGAAAGGTAAAGAATTTACGACTTTTTGTCAATTTTTCGAAATTTGTAAAAAAAAAATTCAAAACGATGAAAAAATGCTTGACAAATTTTTATGCATTCGGAAAACTTGACAATTTCATTTGAAATAACGAAAAAAAACAATTTTATAGAAATTTAAACAAATAACAATATTATAAAAGTATCTTATATACAAAAGTCGCGATCTCCAATTGATACTTTTGTATCGAGTACCGAAAAGTTTTTCGATACTCGATAACATTTGTATCGAGCAAAAAGTAACGCCCGATGCAGATTTTGGACAACTCTGGATAGCACACCGTTGCTCGAAATTGATGTCACTCATTTTTAGAACGCATTAGAAAAAACTTTTTTACGAAAAAAATCGCTACGGACAACCAAATGTCTCTAGCGAGTTCAAACTCGTACTGAAGGCGTATCATATGTTCACTTTTCGATCCTCCAAGTCCAGCGGCTCAAGTGTTGCCAGATCGAATGCTTCGTTGTCAGTGTCATTACTTAATGTACACACCTCGTATGTATATATATATACATATATTTATATCATTTGTTGTATAATATATATATATACATATATTATAATATATATATATATATAATTATATATATATATATATATATTTATATAATTTGTTGATGTTGAAAAATACGACAAAGAAATTTATATTTAATATACAAGATTATTAAGGGCATAACGTATATCGGAAATAATTCTTAAGGTTCAAGTGACTCTCGGTAGATCAAGTATAAGGTTTATAGTCTATATATATATATCGTTGTATATATGTGTATATATATATAGTCGTATATATGTATATAGATATAGATATATGTATAATTATATTATATAATATATAACATAATACTATATATTTTTAAATAGTACATTATGAGACGAGGACGAAAAAACCTTTTTTTAACGAGTATGAGTGACACTCACACTCGTTAGAAAGGCCTTCGGCTCGTGCTGCAGTCACACGAGGTAAGAAAAAGTTTTTTCATCGAGTATCATAGGAAATTTTATTTTACGCGGTTTGAAAATGGAGGTTTTACGCACGCGGAGCGTACGTAAAACGTCCATTATCGTACTGAGTGGAATAAAACATATCGTGTGTTATATACACATAGGAATATAATACATATATTATATATAGACATTTGTAATAGTGATTTATAATTTAACATTGTTCGTCTGGTTGTTTGGATGGGGGAAAAAATATTGTCACTATGTGGACTACGATTTAATCGAGTTCTAGAGATCGCGCGATGATTTGTTTTTTTTTTGCTCTGTGCCGAATTTTGCCGTGGTTTTCGAGTGTCGTGAAAATCTTTATGAGAAAAATAATTTGAAAAAAAAAACGATGCTGCACAGGACCATTTTTCCTTTCTTGCTACGTTTGGATTTTTTTTATATCTCTCTCCCTTGACAAACAGGTGGGGTAGAGAGAGAGAGAAAGAAAGAGAGAGAGAGAGAGAGAGAGAGAGAGAGAGAGAGAGAGGGGAAGAGAGAGAGAGAGAGAGAGAGATACAGGGACAGAGTGAACGAACTGTAGCACATGTGACGTTTGAAAATGAAGGAAAATAGAATTTACTGCTAATGACATGGATTGAATGAATGGCAATTTTTTTGACGAAATTAGGACAGGAAGAGATGAGCACACGAAAAATGATTTATCATTTTGCCTGGGACACAATACAGAAGAATAGTCCTTGATAATAAGTCGATATTTTTTTTTTATATTGGAATTTTTGAGTCACTGAATAATTTTTCTCTTTACATTAAATCTTTTTTTTTTCTGCGAGCATTTTTACGCGACTTTACAGGATTCTTGTCGAATAAAATGATAGAAAATATAGCAGTGATTTTTTATTTGTCCAGTTGCCATCCCTGACTGCAATTCCATGTGCAATGAGTGGGAGGGGAGGGAGGGGGATACTAGACAAGCTTACGCGATTGCTCAGTGAAGACGAGTCGAAAAAGTAACGTATGTGGAGACTTTAATGAGAACACACATGAGTGAAAATGGGTATGGGAAAAAAAAACTGAGAGGGGCCATTTGTATACGACGAATCACGAGGCTCCGTAGTCTCGGTACACCGGAAGATCGTCTTCAGGAAGTTTCTCTTTTTTTTTTCTTGTATTTCGTATATCGTGCGAACGCCCCGTGCAAAACATAGGATGTATAATTAACATTCAATTACTATTGCCTCCCCTTTCGTGTCATCGTTTGTCTTTTTTTTTTTTTCTTCACGAAATAAAGATCTTTATACGTACTGGAGCAACGCAATGACACTTTCACGTGACCATTTTTCGTCCCCAATATAAATTAATTGTACGATTAATTACGGGCCGAAAAATTTCAAATTATTCTCATATACAGCGTATAATTATTTCATAGCAATAATTATTTCATAAAAAATTCCCAGTCAATTTATTATTTCGTTCCACGATAAAAATTAATCTATGTCTCATCCCTGAGCAGATGTCGATCAATTATTTCAATCAATGGAAATTGCCGTTAAAAAATTCTCTCAAATTGATAGACATTGAAAAAAAGAAAAAAAAATCACATTAAAATAAACGTTGCAAAAAAAAACGTTCCCTGAATTGAAATTAATCCTGATAAAACTCCATCGAATGAAAAAAAAAAAATGACCAGGACGATATCTCGATCAATTATAATTTCGAATTAATCGACAACGAGAAAATTTTTCGTATCGAAATAAATGTCGAAGGAAAAAAAAAACCCCCCAATGGAAATTGATCGGGACAAATTCCCATCGAATGAAATAAATTGCCAGGATGCTGAGGTGACACGACGAGCCACCCAACGAAGAACAAATTCACGACTTTGACATTTTTGCATTCACTTCACGTCAGAAGGTAGGCTAATACGTTTGCGACTCGCGATGACACGAAATTCGATTGCACTTGTGTTTGTACAGAGAACCGCACATGCATTTGTGCTCATGGACTTGTCCAACCGCGTGTGCATGTGTTCGCGACATCGAGGTATACAACTTTTGTGCGCGCTTTACTCGTTTCCGTGTGATCGTTCTTGCAAGCAATTGTATATATATATATCTATATATATATATATATATATGTGTGTGGGTGTATTAAGATAATTATATAGCCATTGTCAATCCTATTAAGGCAGCCTCACGATATATCTCCATTGTCAAACACAAAGTTTGTCATTGCCGGGTTCGTGTTTTCGTGATTACATATGTGTCTGTAAGGAGTAAAAAAATCAAAGCCTCGAAAAGCATCGGTACACGACACGTTTTTTTTTTTTTTTTTCACCCATCAATGCAGTTTTGAGAATGCATTTGTCAAAATAATGCTGGAACGGTGCCACACAGATGTTCGCGTGTAATTGAAGAAATTAAAATGAAAACGAGAAAAGAATTTCATCGTTATTCTTGTCGAAAGTAAATATTGAAAATAGGAGGCAATTTTTGGTTAATTTTTTCTTTATTTATTACGTGCATTGAATTTCTCATCGTGCACTCATTGATCGATCGTGAGTTTTACGCAATTTGAACATTATCCTACGGCAGTTAGTGCATTAACGAACGTTCAGTGCTTCGTGTGGACATTTTTTTTTTGTTGTTAATATTTTTTGCAATGCGAGTTTTGGTTGCGTCTTCGATTGTTCGTGTTTGGTGAGTTACTACAATGGAATAAGGACACGATGCTAGCCATGCAATTGGATTATAATAAATAGAGTGACAGAGAGAGAGAGAGAGAGAGAAATTAAGAGAGAGAGCGTTAGGCAAAGTATACCTCGGGAGGGAAAAAAAATAAAAAAATATGTATACCTGAACAAACACACACACACACATATATATATGTATATATATAATGTACATATATATAATAATATATACACACGAACATAAATGTATATTTATGTTTAGGTATATATTGTATAATAAATAGCATTATGCACATGATATTATTTATTATTACAATAATATAATATATTACTCTCTCTTTCTATATATATATACAGGGTGGACCACGCAACGTGTGCACCTCTTTTATGACCAAAATATGCGTTGCACAAAAAAATGTTTTATACAAAAGTTACATGGTTTATAAGGCTACACTATGTGGTGCATTTATTTTTTTTATAGGTGGAGGCGCTTCGAAGATTTGAAGGTCAACTTTATTTTTTCAAATGGAATGCTATATTTTTTATAGCGTAATATGATAGAGTATCGAATTCTGAGTAAAAAAGTATACACCTTTATTAGCCCTAGAGTTAATAGCTAACGAGTAATTTCACTTTATTACTTTAAAATTTTCTTCACGTAATATCAAGTTGGAGATTCATTCATTCGGTTTCGGTAGTAAATAAACCGGTAGTAAATACATTGTACTCGATTGACCGATTTATCGATACTAATCTTATCATGTTTATCTTATCCTGTAAACTTATTAAAGTGTCCTTGAAACAGTGTTTATTTTCAGTGAAGTGAACCGTAAGTATTATCGCCATTCTGTACTTTCTGTACCTGTCTAAGAAATGTGTAAACGTACATAATAACGTACGCATTGATATTGATGGTCGTCATTTCGAACGCTTACTACAAAACGTAGTAATTTTATTTACTACCGAAACTGTAAGTATTATCGCCTTTCTGTACTTTCTATGACCTTCAATGACCTTATGTTATAGGTCGTTGAACTCGTTTTAAGCTCCTCTTTCATGATACAGAAAAAAAAAACATACCGATCCATTAAAAAAAAATGGACTTGATCTTCAAATGTCGGAAGTACCTCCACCTGCAAAAAAACTATTATCGCTATCGGATGGCCCCTTTCGTACTGTGCAATTTCATTTCAGCAAATATTTCTGTGAACCTTATAGTTTCGAAGATATCTAAGGTGCTAATAGTTATTGATCCACCCTGTATAATAATATATTATCATACAATATAAACCTACACATGAATATCCATTGATGTTTGAGAGTATATATTATTATATATAATAATTCATTATGATATATATATATATATATATATATATATATATATAATATTACAATAATATATTATATTATCGTAATAATAAACAATATAATATTGTAATAATAAAAATATATATATATATATGTGTGTACGCTAGTGGGTATAGAAAAAACGCAGGAGAGCATCTAAAAACTGAAGAATCGTCTAACAAGATCAACGAAAGAGTGTGAGAAGCTTTCAAAAATATGTTCGCACGCATCTACTTCTTCCCGCAAGATGAAATTGCTTTTTGACATTTTTTTCGCCTCTCTTTTTTTCGTTTTTATTTTCGGATATATATATATATATATATAAATATATATATTATTTTTTGACTTCTTTTGTATCTCGTTCTATCGGGAATTATGCAGCAATGGAAAAGAAAGGAGGAGCTTTGATTGTCATATGTACTTTCTACACTATATATGCTTTGAATCGTTGAAAACGATTGAAACTTTGCATCTTCGCGCTTCACGTGGCAGCTCGAATCGAATTTTTTTACGAAATGTAATTCTTCGATTGTCGATGCTCGAGGCAAAGAACTCGATGAAATTTTGTCAGGATATTCCTACGGACTCAGGAGACAAGATTGTGGTGAAAATAAAATAGTGAGGAAGTGACGAAAAGAAAAATCTTTGAGGATTCCGGAATCGAAGGAAGGGATTTTTTTTTGTGTGTGTGTGAGGGAAATTATGTTATATATATATATATATAGATAATGTAACAGAGAACAAGTGAATATGCAGGCAAAGTAACAACGAATCTCTCGTACAAACATATCCGTCATTTCACGTGGTTACAACGAATGAACTGCTTTTTTTGATCTTTTTTAGTTTGGCATTGTAATTCACGTTACCATTTGGTGAGATTATGCAATTGCACCGAATGCGGACCAGTTTTTTCTGGCTCTTTTTTTTTCTTATATTGAAAGATAAAAGTATCGTATATTCGTCCGAATGCTGGTACGACGAGAGCTAAAACTGTTTTTCGATTGGTTAAAGTTGCCAAAGAGGGGAATGAAAATTTACACGAGGATCCTCGGATCCTCGGTCGGGGATTTAACATTTAGCCTCAGAGCTTCAACATTTGGCTTCAGAGAGAAAGAGAGAGAGAGAGAGAGAGAGAGAGAGAGAGAGAGAGAGAGAGAGAAAGAGAGAAGATAGGACGAAATACAGAGGAATCGTATTTTTATCATCTTCCTTTCGAAAAGTTTTGTTTTTTTGAATGCCGATAGCAATGCTACATTTTTTAGTCCCACACCATCGATTTTTTATTTTTATCAAATTTTTAATTTTTATCCAATTCCACTCTTTCCTATTTCGGAAAATTCCTCTTTGTTATTACTTGAATTCTTTTCAAGTTCTATTTATTCTTTTCAGATCGTCAATTTAGAAAAAAAAAATATTTTTTAATTCGTTTGGTGTTATTTTTCAAATTCTACGTTTCCGATTTTTTAAATTTCACTTTTTCCCTTTTTCAAATTCTTTTAAAATTCTAATTTTTTTTTTCATTTTTAAATTCCTTTTGAATTCCACTTTTTCTAGTTTTTTTTTAAATCATTTAAGTCATTTTTTTACTCCCAGACAAAGAACTATACACTTCAATTCATTATTTTCAAATTTAATAACGTCTAATGTATTAAAAAAAAAAAACATTTTTTCAATTCTTTTGCAATTTGGCAATTTCTGAATTTTTTTCGCCCGGATTTTCAAATATTGAAATTCGAAGTCGAGATTTTTTGTCTCCCTCTCTCTCTCTCTCTCTCTCTCTCTCTCTCTCTCTCTCTCTCTCTCTCTCTCTCTCTCTCTCTCTCTTTCTCTCTCTGTCGCTCGCTCTTCTTCAAGATAAAGATTTATCTGAAGGGTTGGGGATTTAGTCAAAAACACACAGCAACGATTAGTAAAGAATTGAGGGGGGGGGGTTATTGAAAAATATAGCGAACATATGCCGAAGATTGCTTACCTTCATCATGAGAAGTAGTGTGTTGAGAACGATGAGTATCATGATAAAGTACTCGAATGGCGTCGATACTACTATCCTCCAGATTTTGTACTTTACGCTGTTTCGTTTAGCGGGCATATACCTTTCCAGGGGTCTCGCCCCTAACGTGAAGTCTATGCACGATTTCTAAAAATATTCGAAAGAAAAAAACGATCGTGTAGCAAAGAAATTATGTACGGAATTGTCTACTGGTTGTATTTTTTTTTCACAATATTTCGTTATCCATGCAATTGAGAGGGAAAAAAATGAAAAAAACATCGAGCGTTTCACCGTTAAAGGATATTGATTTTTTTTTAGACAGAACTTTCCATCGGAAACTTTTCGACATTGCTTGGATATATTTTTATTCGCAAAAATGTCATAATGGAAATTAGGAGAATTTCGAATTTGAACTTTTATTGAACGCATTTACGTATCTAGGAAAAAAAAATAATCAGTGTCCTTCAACATCGAATGGTGGAAGGTTCGTTTTCGAAGTCTATTTGAAAAATAGAATTGCTTGTAAACCTGATTTTTGTCGATTTCACCGTCCTGAAGTTCCGCCTCGCCTTGCTCTTGAAACGTAATGATGATCAAAGCGACGAATATGTTTACGAAGAAGAATGGAAAGACGATGAAGTATACGATGTAGAATATGGACATTTCTATTCTAAAATTGTGTATGGGACCCCGATCCTCGTGGGTCGCGTCCATCGAGTGTTGAAGTATTTGTGGCCAACCCTCGCCCGTTTGTACGGCGAATAACGTAAGCATCGCCGCCATCACGTTGTCGTAGTGAAAGCTCTGCGGTTGCCATTTTCGTTTCTTCGGCGTTGGCAGTAACGCGTCATCCTCAAAGCTGAAAAACTCGCCCCTGCAAGGAAGAAAAAAAAACCAATACGAAAAAATAACGAAACATCTGTGCTGCACCGTTGCTAATTTTGTCGTTTTCTCATTTCGAGGACAAGATGTAGGATGATGAATCTGAGAACGAACAAATTTCTATCCAAATATCACTGCTCATATAGAGCAAAAATTGAATTGGACCACCCGCTTGGTGGGTTGGCCAGCAATGAGTTGAAGCCATTTTTGATTTTGTTTCATTTTGACTTTGATACCAATGAGCTGCAGCCAGTCTTCGATTTGGATACGTTTTGCTTTTGGTTAGATACTAATGAGCTGCACCTACTATTGTATTTTAATTCATTTTGATTTCGTTGGATACAATTGAGGTGCAGCCACTGTTTTATTTTTATTTACTCTGACTTTGATTGTACATCAATGAGCTGCAGCTATTCTTCTATTTTTACCCGTTTTGACTTTGATTGGATACAAATGAGCTGCAGCCACTCTTCGATTTGGATGCGCTTTGCTTTGATTGAATACTAATGAGCTGCAGCTATAATTCTATTTTTATTTACTCTGACTTTGATTGAATACCAATGTGCTGTTGCTACTCTCTCATTTTGGTTCATTTTGATTGGATACTAATGAGCTGCTGCAGCCACTCTTCGAATTGGATACGTTTTGCTTTTGATTAGATACTAATAAGCTGCTGCTACTATTCTATTTTGATTCGTTTTGATTTCGGTTGGATACAATTGAGCTGCAGCCACTGTTCTATTTTTATTTACTCTGACTTTGATTGTACATCAATGAGCTGCAGCTACTCTTCTATTTTTACCCGTTTTGACTTTGATTGGATACAAATGAGCTGCAGCCACTCTTCGATTTGGATGCGTTTTGCTTTTGATTGAATACTAATGAGCTGCAGCTATTATTCTATTTTTATTTACTCTGACTTTGATTGAATACCAATGTGCTGTTGCTACTCTCTCATTTTGGTTCATTTTGATTGGATACTAATGAGCTGCTGCAGCCACTCTTCGAATTGGATACGTTTTGCTTTTGATTAGATACTAATAAGCTGCAGCTACTATTCTATTTTGGTTCGTTTTGATTTCGGTTGGATACAATTGAGCTGCAGCCACTGTTCTATTTTTATTTACTCTGACTTTGATTGTACATCAATGAGCTGCAGCTAGTCTTCTATTTTTACCCGTTTTGACTTTGATTGGATACAAATGAGCTGCAACCACTCTTCGATTTGGATGCGTTTTGCTTTTGATTGAATACTAATGAGCTGCAGCTATTATTCTATTTTTATTTACTCTGACTTTGATTGAATACCAATGTGCTGTTGCTACTCTCCCATTTTGATTCATTTTGATTGGATACTAATGAGCTGCTGCAGCCACTCTTCGAATTGGATACGTTTTGCTTTTGATTAGATACTAATAAGCTGCAGCTACTATTCTATTTTGGTTCGTTTTGATTTCGGTTGGATACAATTGAGCTGCAGCCACTGTTCTATTTTTATTTACTCTGACTTTGATTGTACATCAATGAGCTGCAGCTACTCTTCTATTTTTACCCGTTTTGACTTTGATTGGATACAAATGAGCTGCAGCCACTCTTCGATTTGGATGCGTTTTGCTTTTGATTGAATACTAATGAGCTGCAGCTATTATTCTATTTTGATTCGTTTTAATTTCGGTTAGATACAATTGAGCTGCAGCCACTGTTCTATTTTTATTTACTCTCACTTTGATTGTATACCAATGAGCTTGCAGCGACTCTGCTATTTTGATTCATCTTGACTTTGATTGAGTACCAATGAGCTGTAGTCTCTTTTATATTTTGATTCTTTTTTACTTCGTATGGACACCAATAAGCAGCAGCGTTTCGATCTTCATTGCTTCAGATGCTGATCGAAAAAATCCATTTGATTCCGAGGAATACGGAACGAGAAAAGAATCTTCACAGATGAGGCGGAAGCGAGAGAAAAATAAGTCGATTCCGTTCCTGCTCGACGTCCGCGCTTACAGACTTGTTAAATAAAATGAGCTGACGCTACTCACTGGCAATCCTCCCTCGTGAACTTGCTCTCGTCGTTGCAGTAGAAGAACTTGCCGTTGAACAGCTGTACCGCGATCACAGCGAAAATGAATTGGAATAATATGTACACAATGAGAATGTTAATGACGTTCTTCAGGCTGTTAACGACGCAATCGAAGACCGCCTTGAGCTTGGGCACTCGTTTAATAGTCTTCAATGGTCTTAGCACTCTTAGGACCCTCAGCGACTTAATCGTCGAGAGATTTTGTCCTGCTGGGTTACCGACGATGTCGAAGCCCATCGATACCGCGGCGCATATCACGACAACCGCGTCCATAATGTTCCAAAACTCGCGTAGATACGAGCCAGGATGGAGTATGATTCCCAGATCAACGACCTTGAGAATCATCTCTATCGTGAATACACCCGTAAAGGCGAAATCGAAATAATTCAATATTTGATTCCTCGGCGAATTGTCGTCGACGGGATCCTCCGTTGCCAGAGCGATACTCGACAGTGATATCACGACCATAATGAAGAAGTCGAAGTATTTCAGGTTCACGACCCAGTGGGCGCCTCTTCTTACACTTCAACAAAAAAAAAACAACAGCACCCCAATGACCATTCTGATCATATAATTTCATTATTATTTTCGTTTCGTTACTCACGGGTTTGTCGGAGATAGTATAAACATGGAGGAGTATGGCAGTATTAGTTTTGGTCCCGTGTCGTCTTCTTCTTCCTGTTTCTTTTCTTCGGACGCCTGTTTTCCGCCTTTTCCACTTTTGCTGAAAAACAATCGGTGCCACTTTAGTTCTCGCTGCACTCGACCATCCTGGGATACGGAAATGGTTGGATTCCAAAATGATAAGCATTGACGTAGCCAGGAAAAAAGCCAAGGAAAAGAAAAAAAAATCGTTCCATAATCATTAGGGTCGAAGAATCGATTGATTTTATTTAAATCCCCAAGTTAAAATGACCCCAAGCGCAACTTTAAGCCAAAACTACTATAAGTCGTTGGTGGCCACTTTAATAAATCGCTCATTTTTCATGATTATCGTTCTTTGTTTCACTCCGGAATGGTTCTTTAGATATAAGAATAAATACCTATTTTGCAACGCCCACTATGGAGCTATTTATTTCCTCAAACTATCATATCTCAAAAGTATCACTCTAAAATTTTATGAAAAAAAAATTAAAAATTGCAAGACTTATGATTTTTCATAGCGAGAAAGGGCTTTTTTACGCATTGGCCACTTACTGATTTTTTTCCACCATTTTTAAATTCGATTAAAATATAATACCGAGAATGCCACATTCTAGAATGTTCAAACTGATATCTTGATTTTTTATGAGTTAGTCAGAACGATACGGTCAACGCGGCGATCGTTTGAACAAGGCTCGGGTCATTGCGATCTCCTGTGACTAGCGGATTACATTTATTGAACCCGCAAAATAAAGGCCTGCTTCCCCAAGCAGAGATCGGCGATAGTGGATTATCGGGTATCTAAACGAGGGTACAGTGTTTGGAATATCAATATGTTAGAGCCTCGGATGAACCTCCCGAATGACAGAAACTGGACATTGTCACTCAAAGTAGGCCAATGCAGAGCGCAACTCAACCTGCGAAACTCCAGATGGGCCTACTTCGAGCGCTCCCGCAGAACCTACTGCCCCCTCTTCCTCCACCCTTTCGGCCTACTGTAGGCGCACTGTAGTCCTTCTGGGTCCTTCATTCAGCCTACTGTAGGCGCAACTGTAGACCCTCCGGACCCTCCATTCAGCGAAAACGTATTTATTTCGTCATCGAACGGGTTACCGATCAAGCCATAATGGAGTGTTGATGGAGGAGATATTGAATTTGGGCTTAAAGAAGGTAAGGTGGGGTCGAGGCAACGGACTTGAGATCGAAAGCAGGTTAAGGAGGCCTGTGGTCTGCACGTTTCACTGAAACCGGGGGTCGAAAGAAGGTTTGAGAGAACTAACAGAGGCTACACTGGACCAAATGGAGGCCTTTTCATGGCACTGAACTCGACAAATGGGTTTTGGTAGGTTCAAACGGAGGCTGGAGGCTTGTGGATTACAAAAAAATGGGTTCTGCAAGTGTTTAGAGGAGGCTATACATTTTGGCTCGGGCCCGTACGATGGAACAAATAAAAAATAAATCAAAAATATAAAAAAATTGATATTAATGTTAATGTGAACATACGATTAAAGCAAGTTTCATATTTAACGCGTGTTACGTGATTACCGACTGTTATGTAGATTTTATTTAAAAAAAAAAGATGATTGTCATCAAAACCAGTTTTTGTCAGGCCTTTTCTAGGCTCCTCCTTCGCCAGAAAACAGTGCTTGCTACGTCAACGATGACAAAGGCAATAAGGTATGGATAACTGGACACTAACAAGTTTTGCGTCGGACTTGGCGGACTTATTTCCACTTTGGGTGCACTTCCGTCGGTCGGCCTCTGCAACGCTTCCATCTCTTTCTCGAGCTCCTGCATTTGCTTCTCTTTGTCCTCCTCCTCCTGGCCCTCTTCGGCCGCGGTCAACTCCTGGGCATTGGCCAGATTGTCAACGGCGATAGCCAAGAATACGTTCAGCAGTGTGTAGTTGCCAAAGAGCACGAGGATTATGAAGTACAGGGAGTATATCATGCCACCTTCCCTATGACCCCCCTGAGATTCGATGCCTTGATACATGACCTCGTTCCAGTCCTCGCCGGTCAGGATCTTCGGAAGAGCAAAAGTTTTTATTTATTATTATTTTTTTTTCTCATCGTTTTATCATCATTTTTAGCAACCGCGTCATTATTGGCGAATAGATGGTAACTAATCAAAAGATTCGACGAGAACCAAGCGAGAAAGGAGCTCGCTACTCACTTGGAAGACAGTTAGCAAGGCGATGGGAAACGTGTTGAAGTTTGTCGGTGGGGTGCCCGCCGGAAAGTTGAACTGTCCGCCAAAGAGTTGCATACCGAGGAGGGCGAATATGAGGATGAAGAGGAAGAGCAGGAAGAGGAGGGATATTATACTGCGCATTGAGTTAAGCAGAGATATCACGAGATTTCTCAGGCTGGCCCAGTACTTGGTGACCTTGAATATCCTCAATAGTCGCAGGGCGCGAAGGACGGAGAGGCCGAAAGAGCCGGACTTCACCGCCGACCATATCACCTCGAATATCGATCCCAGTATAACGACGCAGTCGAAACGATTGAAGCTCGACTCGAAGTAGATCCGAGGACCGAGCGCGTACATCTTTATGAACATCTCGCACATGAAGAGACCGAGGAACACGAACTCGGTGTAAACTGCGACCGTAAATATTATCATTATTATTCTTTCTATGGTTTCTTTCCACTGAGAGAAATGTATGGTGTCTTCAACCATTGTTTATACTAGTTTAGCGTTTAGCTTAGGTTTAAAATTCCTAATTTTGCATTAAAATTAGGAATTTTAAGCCGTCGGAGGATTCTAAGTTCGGAATTTCAACCTGGCCGCCAAATTGCATGTTTAAATTTATTTTTCGCTTATAATTGTGTTAACCAGATTATGATTGCGGTGTCAATGGACTATAGGGAATTTCACTATTCCCTCTTTTGCCATTGGCTTTTTTTTTACATCACCAGGTACTTTTCTCTCAGTGTCAATTCGTCTTTCATTCCTTTTGTAATTTACTCACAGAGAAAATCGCTGAGCCACTGTGGTTGATGATAATGCTCGACGGCCACGCATACGGTATTGAAGAACACAAGTACGATGACGAACCAGTAGAACGTTTGCGTTTTAACTGCGTGTCGTATCCAAAACCTAAATCTCTTCTCTGCGCGCCAGAATTGCAGGCAGGCACCTTGATTCCTTACTCTCGACTTGAGGTAGGAAGCTCTCGAGAATCCTACAAAAGCACAGAGTCTCGTCTTCAGTTATAAAAGCAATTGGACCATCCTTCACATTTTTGTGGATGACTGATGGCTGCTCGCGGGATGGACTTTCTTATTTTTTTGTTTTTTTTTCTTCTCTTTCTCTCTCTCCCTCTCTTTTATTTTTGTTTCTCTTTTGGATTTACTGATGACGAACTATATGCGTGTATGTATTTCTCGGACGATCGATGACCGAGGAAATGAAAAATCAAATTGAGACAAGGAAAAATCCAATTTAACATTATTATTATTATTATTATCCAGGAGGAAGACACGTTCGATACTCTAACAATTTGCAATCTTCCCTTAAACCTTTCCTCCCTGTTGCATCATCTTCTTTTGTTTTCTCTTGGGTGCATTTCCACGAAAAAAAAACGATTGTCCCCATTTTATTTTACGTATCGACCACTAGATGATGAAAACGCTTCGCATTTTTTTTAACCCCAAATTTTTGTCTACATGCAGGATTTTGTCTCTTCTTTTTTTTTCGTCACCCTTCGAAAAAATTATCAATTCTTGCTCAATCGTATTTGTGATCGAGGTGTAATGAAATTTTACGTGAATGATATTTTTCGAAAAGTTGAGGGAACAAAGAATTTCGTTAAATCTCGATAAATTCGAACGGCAAATCCATTAAACTGTCGTTGATCAAATTACGTATACGAGATAAAGAAGAAAAAAAAAATACTATTTCTATACTCTATGGTCAGAGGACCTACTACTAAGCAGGAATCACTATTATATACGTCTATATATGTGTGTAATCTTATGTAGCAATACTGGAAGTAACAAGTCAATCAAATTCTAGGTTTTTACACTTTACGTTTAATATTAAATACTCGGCGATTTGATAATAATGTGAATACATATATATATATATGCAACATGAGTGTATGTGCACTTGTGTGTAACTATATGGGAAGGATCACAACTATATATAAAGAAATGTGTATATATATATAATTATTTTCCAATTTCTTGCTACAATCATAATTATATATATATATATATATATATATATATATATATATATATATATATATATATATATGCATATGCATGATATCAATCGTTTGACAATGCTATGAATTCACTACTTTCGAGAAACTAGCATCGCTAGCTAATGCAGCGGGTTATTAGCATAAAAAAATATCCATACACATTAATCAGCGCTCCATCGTCACCTGGCGATATATATAGATATAAATATATATATATATATATGGGGCATACCAATCCAAATAACCGATTTATGAATTATTATCTCAATTATTTTATACTCTCAAGCATTTTGTACCCAAGTATTTCGAACATTTATTAATTTTTCAATAATTTGATACTCGCTATAAGAGATTACGTGGGTTTGAAAATTTCAAAAAATCCATTTTTTTAAATTCTATTATCTAATAGTACAATATGTCTAGAATATTCTCCCAAAGTTTTAACTCAATCGGAGTAATTGCCCCCGTTGGGCATTTTTCTCAAAACACTATTTTTGAAGTCGGTGGACACGATTTCTCAAAAAACGAATGCAACGATCTTATTGAAATTTTCTACACTTCTTCAAAATAGCATTGACTAGTGATTGAACGAAGGTTTTTTTTTCGATTACAACTAATTTTACATGTCTATACGTAGTGTAAATTGTACCAAAAATTGAACTATTTTGCATACAACTCTGCCAAAAATTCAAATTTAATTTTTTTTAAATCCTTCATTCAATCATGAGCTACACTTATCTACTAACAGAAAAAAATTGGTTTTTTAATTGCAGATAAAGCTATCATGAGCTGACTACCACGAGGACACTTTTTTTTTAGGGATCTCCGGAAACCAGGT
Organism: Ophion ventricosus; assembly: GCA_963932345.1. Lineage (NCBI taxonomy): Eukaryota > Metazoa > Arthropoda > Insecta > Hymenoptera > Ichneumonidae > Ophion > Ophion ventricosus. The sequence continues at coordinate 28,260,174 of OZ010716.1, forward strand.
CCCACCAGCTGAATTTCCCAAATTTTTGGATGAAAATTTTTCAAAATATTGTTGAAATGTTGCTCTTTTATGTGCCCAACATTTTGAATAAAATAATTTATATATTATATTTGAAAAAAATGCTTTTTTTGGCTTCGAAACCCACGTAACCCCTTAAAATCTACTGGCCAAATGAATACTCAAAGTCAGCGGTCGGCAAGTATTTTATAGTCGGGTTCGGATACTTTTGAAACTCTTTATTGAGATCCAGAGAAAAAAAACTGTAAATATCAATTACAGCAAGCAGGTTATTATTGTTTCTCAAAAAGAATGCGGCTTATAAAAACACATATTATTGGTTTTTATTTTTCTTTTTCTCTTAAAAATAATATACTTAACATAGGTTCTTAATATGAGAAATTACACCTCCGATTTTGAGTCAGTTTTTTATAATTTGGTTCTCGCGAGGAAAAACATATGCGAAGAGTGTCTTCAAGATGGGCATCCGTTAAACCTTGAACGATATATATTTTTCAAAAAAACTCATTTTTGAGAATGATTCTTAACATATATATGTCGAGCCAAACATAGTTGCCAGGTTAAGAGCCAGTTTTGTACAATTTGCATACTTTTCTGAAACATGTTTACCTCAGAATTCTTCAGTGGATTCAGATTCGTACGTTCTTCCGAACTGTTATTTTTTCAACTTTAGCTCGATTTAAATTTAACTTAACGCCTTTAGAATCGCACACAGAATAGGTTGATTAAAGTTTCAAAATATTTTTTATTGCCGACCGCTGCTCTAAGTTATTCTTACTTTCATCAGTGTTGCAGAACATTCCTTACTTTTTATTTTGTTTGAAAAAAAAACATTAATTAGTATTCCTCTGAATAGGCAACTCTTTTCAATCATAGCCTAAATTTTGGGTAGTCTCGAAGAGATCGCCTCATTGTTGCGCTTGCGAACTTGTCAATTGGACGTGGTATGCCATACTCATATATATATTGGGTGAAGTAAAAAGTTCTGAGCGTTTTCCGCTAGATGTCTTTAGTGAGCCATATCTCACGATGTATACATCGCATCGGGTCATACTATACGGCGATTTAAAGGTGACATTGGGCTTCAAAAAAAGTTCTTTGACAGTTTTGTGTTTGGTGAAGCCAGTTGTGTGTTACAGCGTTCCAGAATGGAGGTAAAAAAAAAAAGAAAATTCGATACATTCTTCAGTACCACTACGACCAAGGTGAAAAGGCGGAGCAGGCGGCCAAAAAAATCTGTGCTGTTTATGGACCCAATACAGTATCGAATGCAACAGCAAAGCGGTGGTTCCAACGATTCCGTTCTGTTAATATGGACGTCGAAAATGTCGATAAAATCATGGAAATCGTCGGGTCGGACCGGCATGTGAGCACTTATTCCATTGCCCAAGAACTGAAGATTAGCCAGAAAACCGTTTGAAACCATTTGCATAAGGCTGGTCTCAAGAAGAAGCTCGATGTATGGGTGCCACACGAATTGACGCAAAAGAACCTTTTGGACCGAATTGATGCCTGCGATTCTTTGCTGAAACGTAACGAAATCAACCCATTTTTGTAGCGGATGGTGACTGGCGATGAAAAATGGGTCACATACGAGAACAACAGCCGTAAAAGATCGTGGTCCAATCGCGGTGAGCCCGCCCAAACGATCGCCAAGCCCGGATTAACGGCCAAGAAGGTTTTGCTGTGTGTTTGGTGGGATTGGAAGGGAATCATCCACTATGAACTGCTCCCATCGGGCCAAACACTCAATTCGGACCTCTACTGTCAACAACTGACCAGATTGAAGCAGGCGATCGACCAGAAGCGGCCAGAATTGGCCAATAGGAAGGGTGTTGTGTTCCATCAAGACAACGCCAGGCCGCACACATCTTTAACGACGCGCCAGAAGCTCCGAGAGCTTGGATGGGAGGTTCTATCGCACCCGCCGTATAGTCCAGGCCTGGCACCAAGCGATTATCACCTTTTCAAGCATTTGCAAAATTTTCTTGATGGTACAAAACTGGCCTCAAGAGAAGCTTGTGAAAATGAGCTGGTCAAGTTTTTTACCAATAGGGACGAGGACTTCTTCAATCGCGGAATTATGAAATTGCCTTCAAAATGGACAAAAGTTATCGAACAAAACGGCGCATATTTGATCTAAATCGGATAATCCTATGTTAATTTCATCGTCGAAATGAAGCGAAAAAACGCTCAGAACTTTTTACTTCATCTAATATATATATATATATATATATATATATATATATATATAAATATATATTTTTTGTGTAAACCTAAAAGTTAGGTTAAGAAAACGACAATTTCGTATGTGTGTAGAGGCTGTCGGCACGACACCTGAAAAATAGATGATAAATAAACAGTATACAAAATGTTTTCATGCTGTGTATGTTTATGTGTGTGTGTGTGGGTGTATTTCGGTTATTAAAAAGTGTCCAGGGAACCGCGTGCCGTTAGCCTCAAAGCCCTCCCCTCCCCACTGCGCTTTCACCCAAAGTAAAATTATTAATGTTTATAACCTGTCAGCCAACAGAAGCAATACCTAGGAGAAACGAAACAAAAAAAAATAAAACCAATAATTTTGGTATACGTAAATATCAGTTAATACACAATTTATGCTCGTAAATATCTCGCCAATTGTCAATGAGTATATCGTTCACAAAAAAAAAAAAAAACAAACAATATTACGCGTCAGTCAACAAACGAGTAATGAGCAGCAACAAAGCCTATGGATCTGAAGAGCACCCGGAGATGGCGCTTTTCTCGTCTTTCCTCCTCTCGTGTCGTTCTTCATCTAAATTCTATACTGTTTTTTTTTTTATTATTATTGTTTCGGTTGATTTTTTTCCTTTTTGGTTTTGGAGTATTCTCGGGGACAAACGTGATACCGCGAGTCGAGGAACCATCCTTGTGCTCTCCGTCGACTAGCCTGCTGCGCGTAAATTTTGTTTTTTTAATAAAAAAAAAACATTACTTTGCAATTAATGTAGGAAATAATCAAGTGTGTATACGAGTGTACGTAGATGCATGTACGTTACTTCTAGCTACTCGAAACACGCGGTCGCAACTCGATCGCAGTCACACGAAACTTGAATTTTTCTTCCAGTTTCGTTTCTTTTTTTCAGTACTTTTTCAATTTTTTTCTTCTTGTTTTTTTGTTTTTTTTTTTACCAATTACGCATTTCTGTGTCAATAATAATAATACGATTTACAACTCTCGTCGATACGTACGGAGCTCATTCGCGGGATGGTGTTTGGTTATCGGCATTCTCGTTGAAAAAAAAAATATTTGCTCATTCAAAAAATCGTTCGATTGAGGAGGTTGGAGCGCTCCAGTTGAGTCAAATGACGGTTTATGAGTTTTTTCTTTCGATAATCCTCAAAAAAAAAAATGCATCCGAGGTATAGATTTATTCTGTAGATGCTAGGTTTTCATGAAATATATAATTGAAGGAGAAAATTATGCATTTTGATGATTGAATAACGTGAAGAAAAATAACTGTTTTGTTACTAGCGGCTTGAAAAAAGTATAATATAATTGATAATTATTATGAAAGTGTCGTAATCTTTTATTAGATTAAAATTATAGGAAATATTAAAAAGATAAAAAGATTTAAAAAGTTTCGTAATCTTGCATCAAACTTTGATGGTTCAATGGTGAATATATACAGGGTGGACCATTTAATGTGACCATCCCAAATATCTCCGTTGCCTTTAGAGTGACGAAGAAAAATGTCAGGAGGTAATTTGATTGATTTCGAAGGGCTGATACAGTGGTGAAAAATTCATTTTTGTCAAGGTCATAGTTTTTGCGTTCTCAAGGACATCAATGGTTTTTCAAATGGGAACATATATATTTTTTTTATTAAGACGTTGTAGCTGATACTCCGACGAATCCAACGACCTATGATATCATGACCTTGAAATGATTTTTCACCAAAATACACGTGTACAAACGGGAAATCGTGATGGTATTGACAATAAGAATATCCGAATAATGTAATTGAATTTTTTGTGCAGAAAATTTAGTGTAACGAATGTTCGAAGTGATGGGCATTAACCTCGACACGTTTTTGAAGACGTCGGATGAATGATTCTCTTGACCATCGAGTAGTTTCTGGTGTGATAGCGGCGCAGGTTATCCAACGGATACAATGATGTCAATAGTCGGAGATGTTTCTGATGTTTGTAAATACTGGCATTGTGACGTAGTAAAACTGTAGTAGAGCGAAGAATGTTTACCATCTACCAATATTAGAATCAGTAGACAAGTGTATCCATCCAAAGTAACATGTAACAACCGTAACGAAAATGGTATTGTACGGTCAAGCAGAGTGATTGTACAGTCAAGCATGATCTTCCGACGACGCCGGCGAACATGCGAGAACGAATTACAAGAGCCTGCGCCGCTGTCACACCAGAAACTATTCGAAGGCCAAGAGAATCATTCATCCGTCGTCTTCAAAGATGTGTCGAGGTTAATGGCCATCACTTCGAACATTTGTTACAATTAATTTTCTGCACAAAAAATTCAATTACATTATTCGGATATTCTTATTGTCAGTACCATCACGATTTCCCGTTTTTACACGTGTATTTTGGTGAAAAATCATTTCAAGGTCATGATATCATAGGTCGTTGGATTCATCTGAATATCAGCTACAACGTCTTTTAAAAAAAACATGTTCCCATTTGAAAAACCATTGATGACCTTGAGAACGCAAAAACTATGACGTTGACAAAAATGAATTTTTCACCACTGTATGAGCCCTTCGAAATTGATCAAATTACCTTCTGACATTTTTTTCGTCACTCTAAAGGCGACGGAGATATTTGGGGTAGTCACGTTAAATGGTCCACCCTGTATATATGGTTTTCGATGGGCGAGATGGATTTTTTTATTTTTCGAAATACCACTGAATTCTAAAGATTTAGTTTACGTTAATTTGTTGTTAAAAATAATCTTAGTGCTAAATAGCACATCTAACCGCACGTAAAATTACATGCATTAAACTATTTTTTAGCTCTGGTGTTTTGTGGTGAAAAAATTTCAAAAAATTTGTAAAGATTCAATATAGTCTAGACATATATATTTATTTTTTTTAAATCTTGATCTTGCATTGTAATTAACGCTCCAACCTCGTTAAATAATAAAATTGATTGAAAATGATCATGAATATCTTAGGTGATGCAAACCCAAACAAAAGTGTCACGGGTCGTCACGAATTCAACGAATTCCGTACATGTCGAGCCTTCATACTTTTTACACAAGACCTTCTCAATCAAATCAACATATTAATTAATGAAATAATAATAATAATAATGATAATAAATACAAACAGTTAGACAAAATGTAATTATTGTAGCCTTCGTTTACGCTTTACAGTATAAATAATGTGGCATTCCTGATTGTAGTTACCTTTCAGTTTTTTCTTAGACACTGAAACAAGAGGAGCATCTGATAGCGTGTGTTTAGAATGTTCATTGACAAAGATACGAGCGCCATATATACATACATACACACATACATATTAATAAATATATATTTATATAATTTATATATAAATTATAATAATTATATATATATATATATATATATAATTATACACATATGTATGTATGTGCATATATATTGTTATTGAAATATTTTCATCGTAATCGCTGTAATGGATCAGCGCAAAGTATAAAAAGTATGCGAAAACCCGAAAAGTTTGAATCATGCGATCAAATGTTATCGCACCAAAACGAAACCCAAAAACAAAACGTTCACTCGAGATCACATACATCATGCCTGACGAAATTTCTCCGGCAGGGCTATTTTTTTACACCTGGCAATTTATTGTTGATGTTGTTTTTTTTTTAATTGGTGGAAACCGACGGGCATGATACGTGATACGAGATCGATATCTGTTTAACATAAGCTCAACTATATATATAAATATAAATATATAGGTAGAGTATAAATATATATTTATATATATATAGATATATATATATGTCTATTCTGAGGACTTTATCATTATGACAAGGAGTGTTGTGCGTATGTGTGCAAACGAATATAGGATTGAGAATAATTGTCGAAAGAATTCAATGAGAATAAGACGTAAGAAACGTAGAGAAACAACGAAAAGAAATGGCTTAATTATCGAGGCTGACAATGTAAAGGGCGGGCAATATACAACTCACCATCACCCTGCTCGTCCTCGCCCTCTTCCTCCTCCGTGTCCGTGCTCTTGCTCTTGCCGAGATTTTTTAACTTTTTCTTCTGCGCTTTGATCGCCCTTCTTCTCGCTGTAATTATTATTCAACGATACGTTAATTCCGTTACTACTTTCTTTGTTTTTTTTTCTTTTTTTTTTGGAAATAGAGAAGTGAGGAACAGTGAAAAACAATTGAGTAAAAAAAAGGGAAAAAATAATTGAGCTAAAAAATTTGAGCTAAATAAAAATGGGAACAGTGAAAAAAATTGAGCTAATAAAATTAGGTACAAAAACGGATTGAGCTGGAAAATGAGTTGAAGAAGAAATTGAGCTGAAAAAAATTGAGTTAAATAAAAATGGGAACATTGAAAAAAATTGAGCTAATAAAATTAGTTAGAAAAACGAATTAAGCTGAAAAATGAGTTGAAGAAGAAATTGAGCTGAAAAAAAAAATTGAGTTAAATAAAAATGGGAACAGTGAAAAAAAAATTAGCTCGAAAAAATTAATTGAGTTAAAAAAATTGAGCTAAATCAAAATGGGAACCGTGAAAAAACATGGAGTTAAAAAAATTAGCTACAAAAACAAATTGAGCTAAAAAATGGAGCTAAGGGAAAATGAGGTAAACAAAAATTGGGCGAAAAAAATTGAGCTAAAAATTAATTGAAGAAGAAATGAAGATAATAAAAATGGGAACTGTTAAAAAAAATTGAGCTATCAAAAGAAATTGAGCTAAAAATTGAGCTAAAAAAAATTGCGCTAAATAAAAATGGGAACCGTGAAAAAACATGGAGTTAAAAAAATTAGCTACAAAAACAAATTGGGCTAAAAATTGAGCTAAAAAAATGGAGCTAAGGGAAAATGAGGTGAATAAAAATTGGGCGAAAAAAGATTGAGCTAAAAATTAATTATAGAAGAAATAGAGATAATAAAAATGGGAATTGTTAAAAAAAATTGAGCTACAAAAGAAATTCAGCTAAAAATTGAGCTAAACAAGAAATTGAGCTAAACAAAAATGGGAAAAGTGAAAAAAAAAATAGCTACAAAAACAAATCGAGCTGAAAATTGAGCCTAAAAAACATTGAGCTAAGAAAAATTGGGCTACAAAAAATGAGCTCGAATGAAAATTCGGCTAAAAAAATAGAGCAAGAAAAATATTCAAAGCTCTGCGAGTATTTGAATGCAATCCTTAAAAAATTACCTTCGATTATGTGCATCTTCTCCTCCTCCGTGGTCCTCTCCTCGGCGAGTATCACTTCCTCTGAAAGATTTGAAAGTCCTCGTGAGAAACGGAGTCGAGAAGTTTGAACGACAACTAGCAGTGAACGCTTTACGGGAGTGTCAAAGTCTACGAGTCGAGCTTTCTCGCGAGCTACGTTTATACATTGGTTTTTTTTTTTTTTTCGTCCAAAGATACGACAATGCGACATTACGTAGGATCGAAGAATTGAAAATGTTCACAATCAAACGGTGCGCTCCTCGTCACTTTTTTTCCCCTCGTATCTCTTGTAACTTTTTTTTTTCAACATCAAACTCGTGCCCAGCGCTAACCTGCTTTGCATATCCACTCGACGTATCCGTTGAGTTCTCTCTCCAGCTGCTGATGCCTTCGCATCTTCAGGAAGGACTGTCGGTTCTCAACCTTTTCTCTCTCCTTTGCAAATTCTCTACAAGCGTTACGTCAAAGAAAGTAAGAGAGATATATATATATATATATATATATATATATATATATATATATATACATGAAACACGTGGCATCTCTCATCAGCTGATCGCAATTTAGTAACGCGAAGGACCGCAGGATCGTGGAAAGGGAAAAATCCTTCTGGGTCCGGAAAAGTCGAAAGTTTCGGAAACGTGGTTGTTAAAAGCTGAGCTGAAAAATACCGGGGCTACCGAGCTTACGTGAATTTCATCGAAATAATCTTTTATTTTGCTTTGCCGTGTACGTTTTTCATTCTAAGGGGGGTTTCGATAGCGCGAAGCTTTTAGCTTACGGATAATCTGACAGCGGGGGCTATTGAGCGCTTGGACTCTAGCTTTCTTAAATATATATATACACTACCGGCGAAAAGTTTCCGGACAAAAATTCCAAAAAGTTCCGGAACGATTTTTCATGCCATTTCGCCGATACTTGACACAAATGAATTTAATAAACGGCATTTTGAAGGGGAGGAATTCACCTTCATTCCGTTTTTTTCTTTGAAATTTTTCTACTATTTTTTTTTTACGACTAGTACTCTTTTTCGAAAACGACCATTTTTCGCCTTTTTTTTTGTTCCTTTTCTGGTGGACTCCGTTTACAGACAAAATTTTTTTTATGTATTTCTTTGACTGGAATCAAAAAGGGGGAAGGTCAAGCTTCAATTTTGTTTTTTTTAAAGCTCGGTACGATTTTTTTTTCTAAAGATATTTTAATTAAAAAAAAAGAGACAATTTGAAAAATTACGTGTAACGCGAAAACAACAAGGATTCAAGGAAAACCTCAAGATAGTAAAAAGTTGAAGGGATTTTCGTTGAGTTGGCGAGAATTTTTGCAGATAATTTTTTTGAAATTTTTTTTCATCTATTTTCGGTAAAAAATTAGATGATTTAATTATCGCAACTCGAGAACTAAGGAGTTTGTGGTAAAATTTCAAGAAAGGAAAAAAAATTATTTTTCTTTTTTCAATGCAATAGAATTATTTCAGATTTTTCTTCGATATTTTTTTCTCGAGTTACGGTAATTAAATCGATTTTTTACCAAAAATAGGCGAAAAAATTTTCGAAAAAAAATCGGCAAAAATTCTCGCGAACTCAGGGAAAACCGATTGAACTTTTTACTCTCTTTAGGTTTTTCTTCAATCCTTGTCGTTTTCGCGTTACACGTTATTTTTCAAATTGTCTCTTTTTTTAAAAAAATCAATATATCTTTAGAAAAAAAAATCGTCCAAAGCTTTAAAAGAAAACAATATTGAAGCTTGAGCTTCCCCCTTTAGGATTCCGGTCAAAGAAATGCATTAAAAAAATGTTGTCTGTAAACGGGCTGCACCAGAAAAGGAACAACAAAAAAAGGCAAAAATGTTCGTTTTCGAAAAAGGGCACTAGTCGTAAAAAATAGTAAAAAAATTTCCAAAAAAAAACGGAATAAAGGTTAATTCCTCCTCTTCAAAATGCCGTTTATTAAATTCATTTATGTCAACTATCGGCGAAATGGCATAAAAAATCGTACCGGAACTTTTTTGAATTTTTGTCCGGAAACTTTTCGCCGGTAGTGTATATATATATATATATACCGGAAGAAAATATCACTGGTGCGATTATCGTCTGAGTGGTGTGGAGCCAATGAGAATTCGTTGTTTTCTTATACTGCGCGGATAAAAAGACCAATTATTATACACAGAACGTTGCACAAAATTCAATTTATCTTACAAGGATCTTTACTGTTTTTCTTCAATGAGAAGGGAAAATTGCATAATTCTGTTATTTTTATTCTGCGAATAAATGTAATAATTGTATGCCCTCTGTACCATCTCGTACCATTTATTTACCATTTTAAGTGCATATATAATTTTAGTACATTTATACAGAGCTACTGGTTATTGGTCACGGTCCCGTGAAAGGGTTGTTGGACATGTTTTTCGCTATCAAATATCCCAGTAATGCTTTGTGCAAAAGTGAACCATTTTCGGAATATTATTATTTCTTTTAAGAGTAGGCAACTTTAAAAATTAATTTCAAACCAAACTGTTGCATAGAATCAAACGTTTTTTTATTATTATTTTTAGTTTGAGGACACAGTAACAAAGAATTATCAACAATAAAGTAAGAATAATCTGCAAACATTTTTAAATATAAGGGACTCTCGGTGTGTCTAAAAACTTTCGTAATTTTCTTTGACAACAATGCAGGTTTTATTTGAAAAATCACTAAGTTTCTTAGCCTGCGAAACGTCAAAAAAAAAACAATTACACATTATTAGCTATCCGAAAAAGATTCCATACAACAGTATTTTTTTTTTCAATTAATTTTTAAAGTTGCCTACCCCTAAGTTCAAAAAAAAAAATAATATAAATAATAATATCTCGAAAATGCTTCACTTTTGCATAAAGCATTACGTACGATATTAGTACGATATTATTTATCGGCAAACAGGATACTTTTTCTTATCCCTAAACACGTCAGTCGCTGATTAACCCATCAATTTATATTTTCCCTCCAAAAAGAATTTCCAAAACACAAAATAAGATTACTCAAATCAAGAAATTGTGTCTGCACGTTCGAGAAAAAAAATCGTCACATCAATTTAATGGACGAGTGCTCACTCGCAGTGAATTTTTTCTCCAGGACCTAAGAAGAAGAAGAAGAAGAAAAAAAAACGAGAAACGAATTGAAAAAGACAATAAGCGTAGGGAGTGAGGGCCTTTGAAAAAATATATATATATCCTTCAGCTATGAACCTGCTTGAGTGATCCACTTCAAGTACGAACTGAATGCAGTTGTGAATTGGTGCTTTCTCTTGGATTTCTGAAACTCGGCTCGCCTTTCGACTCGAGTTCTTTCATTAGAAAATTCCCTGGCGGCAGAAATAAATTATCTCGGTATCTCGGGGCAAGGGCTGTTAAATTTATGGCGAATGAAAATAGCTTTTTGGATAGGGGACAAAGACGAAGAAGAAGAAGAAGAAGAAGAAGAAGAAAAAAAACAAAGGTTTCAACTTCCGGAACGATTACCGGCAGGCTTTTCTTCCGGTCTTAATCATCGCGTCGTTATTATTATTTTTCCCTGGAGGAGGAAGAGGAGATATGGACGCGAGAAGGAACAAGTGACCGGAAGTGAGGAGGATGGGAAAATACGCAACGATATGGGCACTCACCCGCTCAGCACACCGAGAACTAGATTCAGCATGAAGAAAGAGCCGAGGACGATCAATGGTATAAAGTATATCCAGTTGAAATAGCTGCCAAGCGCGTCGTTCGTCTGTAAATTTTTATCAAAAAATACGTCATTTTTTGCGAACAGGGGCGTCAAATCTTGACACCGATCAACACACAACAAACAAATGTTTCTCTCTGTTCGCGCGTGTGCACGCGCCCGCGCGTGTGTGTTTGTGTGTTCGTGCGTGTTCGAGTGTGCTTCTGATGAACTGTAAGACAAACATATGACACGAGTAATCTCTTCTTATTTTTAACAATTGTTACATCGATCTGAGAACGACGAGAAAAAAAAAAAAAAAAACAAGCGTATTCGTTGGTTTATTTGTTGAACGATTATATGCTTATTGGTTCGAGGCCTTATGTACCTTTGAAAAAGAAAATTGTTTTTTTTTTCTATTGGTTTAAGCGATGCACACTGACAGAAAAATTCTTTTAATATTAACTAGATGCGTCTATTTGATTTTTTTTAAAATTAACTCGATTTTTCGTGAAATCCAATTTTTCCTATTGCATTCCATTATTAAAATGATTTATTTTAAATATATCTACTTTTTTGTTACTTATTCGAATAAAGATCTATTTAATATCGACTAATAATTAAATATTTTATTTATTCCTGATAAATGTGTGATTTGGTTTCATTTGGTAGTTTAAGACAAAATTGTCAGACGGAAAAATGGTACACGATTCAGTCTCTCAAACATCTCATCTGGCTTTGTTTTCATTAGAAGACTTTTTTTTAACAATCTGCAGTTGAGGAAAATGAAAGTCTTTCTATACATGAGTAGCCGCGCCTGTTGATAAAAGACACCACGATACCTTTCCTTTTTTCTCCAAATAACAGCCTTGTTAGTGAAAAAAAAAGAAAAATAATTTAACTTTTTTTTCACCGCAATTTTATGTCATGAACCTATTTTCTTTTCTCGTATTCGTGCGATATATCGTGTTCTTTCTTTATTTATTTAATTTGAATCTGGTCTTTATTCATTTAATCTGAATATATTTAATATTTCAAAAGAATAGCCTGAACAAATAAAAAAAAATCTTTGAAACAAATAGGGTCGTAGTAGGCGCGAGACAAGGAAAAAACCTTTTTGATTAAAATAGATCCTATTTAAATTCATTTTTTTAACAGTGTATAAACATCCTAAGAATTATGTGCAGAAGTTATTTTAGGTGGAAAAGACACTTTGGAAATATGTCACCGATGATTTTAAAACTTTAAACGCGTTTTTCTTGAAATCATTATTTCAAAATCGGACGGTCTCGTAGCTTCTACAATTTTCGAAGGATTGACTTCAAATTTCAACTGCAGCTTCTTCGATAGATTTTTTAGCTAAGTACATAAGATTTTTACGATTAATTAACAATTACGCTTTTCATATTTGTTTATGAACTTAACTGAATTGATAATTACGCTTTTCATATTTGTTTAGGAACTTAACTCAATTGACAATTACGCTTTTCATATTTGTTTATGAACTTAACTCAATTGACAATTACGCTTTTCATAAACAAATCAAGGACGCTTTTTAGTCGAAAATGCGAGTTTTTTTCCTCAAAATGGTGCCAAATTTGCAAAAATCAATATTTTGTAATAATCATGTGTACTTCGCTAGCGAAAACTCATGTAGATTTCGAAAAAAAAAGTTATTTTTTGTTCTAGGTGCTGGCATCTCCAACGAGTCCGCCCGTGGAGGGCCCAAAATGAAACCTACATATGCCCGAAAAATAGGATAGCCCAAAACTTTTGCATGCAACTTTATGTAAAGTAACCCCTCTAAACCTCATTTTAATTGCTTTAATAGTATTAAAAAAAAAACCCAAAAGAAGTCTTGTTTTCCGACCATCCAAAGGTATATAAGGCCTGAATATCTGGCCCATTGATTGATTCGTTGATTGCAGAGGAATTTATCGAGCAAGTGGTCAATCAAGGAGGATGTACGTCAGCCGGCGTATAGTTTTTTCTTAAGGGGGCCTGCCTAAACTCGAAACTTCAAAAATACGATGTTTTTTACTGTGCGGTTATAGGCTGGAGTTTTAAGGGGAGGGGGATACATGTATCGGTGTCCAAAATCCATGCATTCACGAAGAAGTATTTATGAAGAAGCTGAAGGACTATTGTGCGGCCCTGAAATCGCTGATTAGTAAGTCACTAAAATCATTGAGTTTTCGTAGTTCGGAACTTTAAACTCGTTTTTTCCTTCAAAACTCCATTTTTTAAGTTTGCGGGAAACATAACTTTGAAACGAATTGACCGATCGTGCTAAAATTGTTCACACAACTCAATAACAACATTACCGCGAACTTATACCTACTTGTTTATGAAAATCACTTTTAAAAAGTATTTTTTTTATTGCAAAAAAGAACAAAAATGTTGTGGAAAATATCAATTTTTTTTTCTGACATGTCCCTTTTTTTTTTCAATTTTCAAAAATTCTTGGGTCATATTTTTTAGATAAATATTGAAGTCTTTGGATTTCCCACAAACGGACAACTGCCGGCAAAACCTTTCTGGAAGACAACGCCATAACTTTGCCATTTTGCAATATTTTTTAATTAATAAATTTATTTAAACAGCTTAATTCTTTAATTAATTGTATCTAAAGTTTCATAAATGTAAAACGTTTTGTTCCTTCCAAAAAAAAGATCAAAATTGGCTATTTTTCCGTCGTCTACGTGTACCCCCCCCCCCCCCCCCCCCCCCCCCCTCCTTCCATTAACTTCAATTTGCAACGAAGATTTTGTGAAAAATGAACAAATCGACTGAGTTATGACGATTTCACCAATTTTTTTCTGTTTTACGAAACGGTGTAAATCGTATCTCAAAATCTGAGTCCGATTCACTTAAAGTTTGCACATAGTATAGTTTATAACATTTTCTGTCGCATGATCTAGTGATTTTTTTATATGTTCGTTCATTCGTTAACAACAAATGATTAACCCTTCGTGGTCACACTTTCAAATTCAATCGCGGTGGTCACACTTGAGTCGATTCTACCCAGTCACTTTTCAAAAAAGTATTGTGACCAAACTCTACGTCCGAAGTGGTTCAAAAAATTACAGAACATGCTTTGAACTTTCCAGATGATGTACGAAAAATGTATTTATAATAAATAAAATTGCGATATGTTAAAAAAAAAATCACAAAGAGGTGAAAACGCAAAATAGACACTTTTTTGCTAAAAAAAATCACAGTTACGTGAATTTTCAATATTTTTACTTAAAATTTGGACGTGACACTCCTTAGATATGCTACTTTTGGAAAAAAAATAGTGGCATAGTGGGCGTTCCAAAAAAAGATATTTATTCCGAAATATGAAGAGGGTAAATTTTATGTTATGAGGATACTTCGAACTCCAGGTAAGATGGTGAATACAGTCCCATTCGTGGCCGTTGACTATTATATATTTACGCGAAAAATTGATCGACTGGTCAATTCTACCCAGGGTGCCCACGAAGGGTTAAAGTTGTCTTTTTTTTTGCGTCGAAAGTCGAACTTTATTTTCTACTTTTTCTCTTTTCTCTACTGAAGTACATCCTCAAGGATCACATAAATTTACCATTAGAAGGACTGAAAGCTTGTTTGTTTTTTTTTTTTTCGCTAAAGAACATTCGTAAAGACATCGAGATCGTGATAAAAGGAAAATGCAACCCCGGTCATACTTACGCTCGCTCTACTGTGAGATTCGATCGGCGAATTTCCGTGAGAAATCGCGAATGATTGCGACGAAAGTTTCGTGCTCGACCGATCAAAAGTCCCGAGGCCCTCGAGGGACGCGAATATCGCGATTGTGGAGAGATATAAATTTTTATATATTTTTTTTCTTTTTCGTTTCGTAAGAGAAACAGAAAAAAAAGAGGGAGAATTTTTCGAACGTCTCTCGAGGGCTCGGGACATACGTGTAACATTGAGATATATATTAAGAGGTGTACAAACGGCGGACGAACAACGTATTTGCGTATATCAAAAGGGTTGAAACTGACAGTGTCATACTGAGCAAAGTCAATATATACATCAGTGTTCGCTTTTTCTTTTTTTTTTTTTTTTTTTTGGTTGCACATCCATACGGAAGACAAAGATTTTTTTATGGTTTGAGGGTTTGTGAAGAGGACGAGGGGTTTGTTCGATCGAACGTGACAATTTGTATATGTGAATAATGTAGGCGGTGGAGGGGGGCAGGGGGGGGGGGGGTGAGAGATAGATTAATTGGTTGGTTGAGTGATAGGGAGAAAAAAAAGACACTAAAAATTTAACGATTATTTGAAAAAATTATAATTATACTTGTAATTGCAAATTGTTCAAATATATATTTTTTTGTAATTATAAATTTTAAGATTTAAAAAATAAATTATATACAAACTTTTTGCCAAAAATAATTATAGATTTGAATATAATTTCCGACGAGGATGGAAAAAATTGAACGACAAGCAGATCGACACGAATATTGTAATTATCTGTGAAATTTAAAAAAAAAAAGAGAACGTACGAAACGTTACGCAACATTAATAGCACACGAATAAAACAGGACACCAGCGGATAAAAAGTCTTGTTCTTGTTCCTCGATCGAAGAATATCATCGGCGAGATGAACGCAAACATCGATTGCCATGTAGAGTACGAAGACGTAAAAAGCAAGGCTGGAGTTATTTTAAAAAAATACGTATTTGTGGTAATTGTAAAGGTGAAAAGTCTCGTACCCTCGTCAAAGAGTAGAAGACGGAGAAAAAAAATCATTCATTATGAATTAATATGTTTTATAAAATAAAATAGAATAAATTTGATTGAATTTTATCAAATAAAACCAAATCAATTTAATTCTATATTATCGAATAGAACAAAAGATTTATTTCCTTTCATTAAAAATTTTAAAAAAACTATTCTCCGCGATCAAATAAAACGAATAAATTGACATTAATTTTAGTAATTAAAAACAAAGTAAATTTTATTCTATTTCATTAGATAAAAGCTAAATAAAAAAAATTAAAAAAATAAAATTGATTTTCTTTTCTTAAATAAAACAAAACAAACTTGATTTAATTTTATTAAATAAAACAAGTAAATTTCATTCGACTTTATCGAATAAAACAAAATTAATTTTATTCTGTCTTATTACACAAAAGAAAGTTAAAAAAAAAAAATTTAATTCTATTTTATTTTCTTAATTAAATTAAAACAAATTTCATTTCATTTTCGCAAATAAAAACAAAATAAATATTATTGTGTTTAATCAAATAAACGGAATAAATTTCAATTAATTACATTAATAAAAAAAAATAGACAATATGAATTTGTAGCGAATAAAAAAATATGAAAAATGTTTATTATTAAATTCTCAGATATATCTAACTAAAGAATAAAATGAATAGATTGTTCTTTACGAGGCACGACGAAAAAAAAAGTGGGAAAGAAGGAGGACAGAGAGAAAGAGATAAACACAGAAGGCGATAAATGAGTGGACTATGAATTCGGACAAATTTTGCAACACTGAGGAACATATCACTGTCGCGTTACCCAGTACAATATGGCAGTCCAGCCCTCCATAGTGATACACTGGAAGACGGTGAGCATGGCGAAGCCGATGTTGTCGAAGCTGGTGATACCGTTGTTTGGTCCGTCCCACTGATCCATGCATACCGAGACGTTTGGATTGCATACGTGGGCACCCGGCGGTGCATCAGGCTTGTAATCCGTATTGCACGGGCTCGCCGCTTCGCCTTCCATTACTATGTGATCTGCAAAGCGAACAATAAATAAATAAATGTACGACCAAAAGTTCTGAGAGTGTCATCGCGATCTGGACCAGATCGTTCTGCACTTTTGAAAGCCCGGAATGTCCCGGAAGTGCCCTTCCGATCAATTTGAACATATTTATGAACTGCTATTTACCAAAAATCAACCATTGGTTTAGAAAAAAATTAAGGGCCGTGTATGTATATGTTTATATATATATATATATATACGAACTGCAGGCCAAACGTTTGGAAACACTAGTCGAAATTTCTTACCGCACTAAAAGTTAGATAGCGGACTTAAAAATAAAGATAATTGAATTTCCCAAGTGGCGTTTTAAAGAGGACGAATTGACCTTTACTTTGCCTTTTTTAGAAAATTTTTTACGATTTTTCGTCGCCCCGGTACGCACTTTTGAACGTGGCCATTTTTCGACTCTTTTCGGGCCGTTGAAAATTAACTGCAAAGTTTGTGGAAAATTTTTTTTTCGGTTTTTTCCATGGTAAACTTAAAAAAGATATCAAAACCTATATTTTCATTTTTTAAAACGTCTCGTACAATTTTTTTCGCCCCGGTATTGCATTTTTAACTAAAAAATACATGTTTTAGAAAAAAAAGTGTCATGGAAGAATTGTAGGGTTTCAAAGAAAATATCAAGAGGATAAAAAGTTTCATGGATTCACACTGGAGTGGCTAGAATTTGTTCAGAATTTTTTTTTGACATTTTTGGTTGGAACTTTGATGAGTGGAGAGGCTTCACTTGGGAATTATGGAGTCTAGGACAATATATTAAGAAAGGAAATTTGTTTAAATTTTCTTTTCTAATAAACTACATTTAAGAATTAAATTAAGAATTAAAAAAAATTCATTTCCATTTTTTCATTTTAATTTTCAAAACTTAAAAAAAATAATCTAGAAAAATTGTAATTAATTTAAAATAAAAATTTAAACAAATTTCCTTTGTTAGTGTATTGTCATAGACTCCATAATTCTCTCTCCACTCATCAAAGTTCTAGCCAAAAGCAGTAAAAAAATGTAAAAAAAAAAAAATATGAAAAAATTCTAGCCACTCCAGTGTGAACCAATGCAACTTTTTACCCTTCTGACATTTCCGCTGAAACTCTATAGTTCTTTGATGACGCCTTTATTTCTAAAACATGTATTTTTTAGCTAAAAATGCAATAATGGGGCGAAAAAAAATCGTACGAGACTTTCTAAAAAACAAAAAAGTAGGTTTTGATATTCTTTTCAAGTTTACCATGAAAAAAACCGAGAAAAAAATTTTCCACAAATTTTACAGTTAATTTTCGACGGCCAGAAAATAGCCGAAAAATGGCCACGTTCAAAAGTGCGTACCGGGACGAAAAAAAAATCGTAAAGAATTTTCTAAAAAAACAAAGTAAAGGTACATTTTCCCTCTTTAAAACGCCTCTTGGGAAATTCAATTATCTTTATTTTTGAGTTCGCAATCTAGCTTTTAGTGCGGTAAGAAATTTCGACTAGTGTATCCAAACCTTTTGGCCGGCAGTGTATAGACTGGATGACAATTATAAAGAAGCTATTTATTATTTGAGGCTTAGGCGTGGAGATTTTGCGACCGGAAGAAATATGATATTCTATTGTTTTTCGAGTTCTTTTCGAAAAAAAATATAGCGTATTTTTGTGACGAGTAGTATTTGATAAAAAAAATTGAGCATTCTGGAAGAAAATCATAATTCAATTTTGAATTCAGCAGAATGGACACAATTAAATTCCAAGTACGGAACACTCCTGAAAAACACTTTTTCAAGTAGAATTAAATTCCTAGTTTCCACTTTAAAATACGTCTTTGATAATTTTTTTTTCTCGATGCCGGGCAACAAAAAAAAAGATTTTTCAGGTGAATTATCTTCATTCTGCTGTACTCAAAATGGAATGTTGATTCTTTTTTCCAGTATGCTCAATGTTTTCTGACAAAAATAGGCTATATTTTTTTGTTCGAAGAAGACTCAACAAAACGATAAAAAATCATATTTTTCTCAGTCGCAATATCGCCGCGCAAGAGCCTTAAAAAAAGGTATAGCCACTTAAAAATTGTTGTCCTGTATAAATATATGCATTACGCAACAAAGGTACACAGTTAAGGTGTCTTATAATAAGGGCTAAGCCGCGGTACCGATTATATTGAAACGCATAGTGTGATCTTCGAAAGCCTCATCATTACTCCCGTAGCGTGTTTCTTGCTCGCGCCGCGCGGTTTATAAACGCCGGCAAACAGAGAGTAAATTAGCGGAAGAGAAAGTGCGCTCGTTTCGTTAATACGTTTCTCGCGTTGTGCATACATACGTTGGAGTCGCGCTCTGACGCATTAACAATAATTATAATAATGAAACTGTAATATACACACATATATATGGCATAAACAGGGCAAAACCGCGCGCTCACGCGGGGGATTCGGTGACACGAGACCCACACCCGTGTTTCTCAATGCCGCTTGTGTTAATGTGAAACGCAATTGCAAAGATTGATATTACATTGAAAGTTTGATCGTCAACTTGCGATCACGCGACGCATTCCGACGTATTTGTCATTTGGTGCGCATTATTTTCTTATTTCCATTTATTTATAGTTCCCGGTTGAAAGAAAAGAAGATAATAAAATGTGCCTATATACAGGGTGGACCATTTAACGTGACCACCTCAAATATCTCCGTTGCCTTTAGAGTGACGAAAAAAATGTCACGAGGTAATTTGATTGATTTCGAAGGGCCGATACAGTGGTGAAAAATTCATTTTTGTCAAGGTCATAGTTTTTGCGTTCTCAAGGTCGTCAATGGTTTTTCAAATGGGAACATGTTTTTTTTTTATTATTAAGACATTGTAGCTGATATTCAGACGAATCCAATGACCTATGATATCATGACCTTGAAATGATTTATCACCAAAATACACGTGTAAAAACGGGAAATCGCGATGGTATTGACAATAAGAATATCCGAATAATGTAATTGAATTTTTTGTGCAGAAAATTTATTGTAACAAATGTTCGAAGTGATGGCCATTAACCTCGACACATTTTTGAAGACGTCGGATGAATGATTCTCTTGACCTTCGAATAGTTTCTGGTGTGATAGCGGCGCAGGTTATCCAACGGATACAATAACGTCAATAGTCGGAGATGTTTCTGATGTTTGTAAATACTGGCATTGTGCACGTAGTAAAACTGTAGTAGAGTGAAGAATGTTTACCATCTACCAATATTAGAATCAGTAGACAAGTGTATCCATCCAAAGTAACATGTAACAACCGTAACGAAAATGGTATTGTACGGTCAAGCAGAGTGATTGTACAGTCAAGCATGATGTTCCGACGACGCCGGCGTACATGCGAGAACGAATTACAAGAGCCTGCGCCGCTATCACACCAGAAACTATTCGAAGGTCAAGAGAATCATTCATCCGTCGTCATCAAAGATGTGTCGAGGTTAATGGCCATCACTTCGAACATTTGTTGCAATAAATTTTCTGCACAAAAAATTCATTTACATTATTCGGATATTCTTATTGTCAATATCATCACGATTTCCCATTTTTACACGTGTATTTTGGTGAAAAATCATTTCAAGGTCATGATATCATAGGTCGTTGGATTCGTCTGAATATCAGCTGCAATGTCTTAATATAAAAAAAACATGTTTCCATTTGAAAAACCATTGATGATCTTGAGAACGCAAGAACTATGACCTTGACAAAAATGAATGTTTCACCACTGTATCAGCCCTTCGAAATCAATCAAATTACCTCGTGACATTTTTTTCGTCACTGTAAAGGCAACGAAGATGTTTGGGGTGGCCGCGTTAAATGGTCTACCCTGTATATATACAGGGTGTCCCAGGACGGAATGTCATCCCTGAAATGGGGGGTTGGGGGTGAAATTCTGAGTCGATTGATATAAGCATGTATGTTTTCCAGATCAACCCCTGAATTATTATTAATTTTTAAAGACGAGCCAATCAGGGGCGCCCGATGAGCGGGCTTGCCGCTCTTGGCCCGTCTTTAAAAATTAATAATAATTCAGGGGTTGATCTGGGAACCATACATGCTTATATCAATCGACTCAGAATTTCACCCCTAACCCCCCATTTCAGGGATGACATTCCGTCCTGAGACACCCTGTATATTGAGTTTTTGGGTAATTATTGATAATAATAAGATGATCTGAACGTATTAATTAAATTTAAAAATTGAGAAAGTTATTGTTGGACAGTTAAAACAGATGTACAGTCACTGACAAAACCTCAGCCAAGCACACGCCAATATCGTCGAATTTGACTTCAATTATTATTAAAAGTGGAAAATTAACATTTCTAAGTTAATTAGTTATTATTATTAAATTAGGTATTTGTAAGGCTAAACATGTACGACATGATCTGGACTTGTAAATCCACGATTCGCCCATTTTGGACTTACTTCTTGCCCGACGTTTCATCGAGTAATACCCCAACTGTAGGATCAACTTCGGAGCACTCGATCCAGAAACTTGTCTTATTTTCATGATAATGTTACGTTTATCGCAAATAGAAAGAATTTTTGGCTGTCCTTTTTGCCGAATAGTTTCCATCTTCATTCTAATTAGATTAGAAGAAATGTACTCCTTGGTAAAAAAAAAAGCATGAATTTGATAATTCGTTTATAAGTGTACAGGGCAATCATATTTGAAAAACAATGCGATGTCCGAATATTAAAGCGAGTCACTGTATATTATTCAGATGGATTTAGATTGAAGCTAATATAACAAAAATATTTGATTTTAAAACGCAGCCACGGTACCTTTTTTCTTTTTAAAATTATTAAAATTTATTCGAATTATTAAAATTATCAAAATTTATTCGCATTATTTGAATTAATGAAATTATTCAAATTATATGAATTATAAAAAAAAAATCATCAAGCTATTTTTGCACGATCGTGAACTTTGGCCGAATGATACTCACCGGTATTTTCTATGCTGTAGCACGTTTTGTGCAAGGTACCCGAATAAAACTCGAGACCGATAATGGCGAATATCACGATGGCGAAGAGTACCAACAATCCGATCTGCAGTAAAGGTGCCATCGCCTTGATGATTGACTTTAGCACCACCTGTAGACCTGTTCACGAGACAACAAAAGAAAGCCAAGATACGGCGAAGTGAATTAGGTGATGTTGCGTACGCAATTTACGGGAGATTGCGAAAAGAACGTTTGTGCGCAATTTTTTTTCGCCGGACGAGACAAGATCGAAGCTGGATCGAGTCAATCAGTTTTCTTGCGATTTTTTCTCTGTTTTCTGAGCTCATCAATTATTATTTCGATATTATATTCAACGTTCATGAAATTTTCAATCGATCTCTTCAATTAACATTATACGCGACGTTTTCTCAATTTTTAACAAGGTTTCTAATTAAGATCAACCTTGAATAAATCCTTCACTAAGGAATAACCCAAATGTAAACCCAATCAAGCCTTGTCTTGAAATGCAAAATTTTCTTAATTTTTAATAATGCTTTTTAATTAAGGTCGACCTCGACTAAGGAATAAGTCAAAGATAGATCCAAACAAAACTTGCATTGAAATGCAAGCTTTCCTCAATTTTCAATAAGGCATTTAATTTAAGGTCGACCTCAAATAAATACTCAACTAAGGAATAATGTAAAGATAAATCCAAACCAATCTTGCATTCAACTGCAAGGTTTTGTCAATTTTTAACAAGGCCTTTTAATTAAGGTCGACCTCAAATAAATACTCAACTAAGAAATAATCCAAAGATAAATCTAAGCCAACCTTGCATTCAAATGCAAGCTTTTCTCAATTTTTAACGAGGCCTTTAATTTACGGTCGACCTCAAATAAATACTGAACTAGAAAATAATCCAAAGATAAATCCAAGCCAACCTTGCATTCAAATGCAAGCTTTTCTCAATTTTTAATGAGGCCTTTAAATTAAGGTCGACGTCAAATAAATACTGAACTAAAAAATAATCCAAAGATAAATCCAAGCCAACCTTGCATTCAAATGCAAGCTTTTCTCAATTTTTAACAAGGCCTTTAAATTAAGGTCGACCTCAAACAAATGCTCGAATAAGGAATAATTCAAAGATAAATCCAAACAAACATTGCATGTAAATTAATGCTTTTCTTAATTTTCAATAGGGCTTTTTAATCAAGGTCAATCTCAAATAAATCCATTACTAAGGAATAATGCAAAGACAAAACCGAACGAGCCGTGCATTCAAATCCAACCTTTCATTAATTTTTCACGAGGCCTTTTGGTGAAAGTCAACCGTGGATAGATCCTCAATCGAGGATTAAGCCAGTGACGAACCCAAATCAATCCAACCAAACGCAAGGTTAACATTTTTTTAAATAAAGTATTAATTAATTAATTTTTTCCAATCCATCGAGATGTGAGAATTTTTTTCTCGATCTCCTCGTCCGGCTCAGGCGCGCTCTTGCCTCATCGGTTCTCATCCCTTTTCGAGTTTTCCCCATCATACCCCCACCCCCCGTCTCGATTTCACCCGACTCGTCACTATCACCTACGCCCCTAAGGTTCTTTTGTTATTTTTTTTTTGTGCTAATACGATTCTAGCAATAATTGGCGTAACGCTGTACTCACTCGGTATGCCGGAGACTAGTTTGAGCGGTCGCAACACGCGTATCGCGCGCAACGTGCGCAGATCCATATCCAGTTTTAAGCCTTGCGGGAACGCCGTGATGAACCTGCCCCAAACACACACACACACCCGCCACACTTTACTACCTACTACTCTATTACGCTAATTCGGCTAATGTGTCATATATTTTTTTTTTTTCAATTACTTAAACTACTCGCTAGCCACTATAGATATTTGCTAGCCTAAGAACAAAAAAAAATAACTTTTTAACGTGGATCTAAGTATGGTAATAACGAGAGAAAAAAAAGTGGAGATTGGGTGGGTAGAGGGGGCTGGGAGGCTGAAAAAGACGAAGAGCGAAAAGGAGAGAGACGAGAGAGCAAGGGAAACGGAGGAGACTAGGTTCAGCTATAAGGGCCCATTTTCAAGGACCTTCTTTTTCTCGACAAGCCTTTGAGGTCCTTTGAGGACCCCGTTTCTCTCAAGAAGCCTTTAAGGTCCTTTGAGGACCCCTTTTCTTTCAACAAGCCTTTAAGGTCCAAGAATGCTTTTTTTTCTCGAAAAGCCTTCAAGGTCCTTCAAGAATGCTTTTTTTCTCGAAAAGCCTTCAAGGTCATTCAAGGACCCCCTTTCTCTCAACGAGCCTCTAAGGTTCTTTAAGAACCTCTTTTCTCTCAATAAGCCTTTAAGGTCCTTCAAGGACAGCTTTTTTCTTCACAAGCCTTTAAAGTCCTTTAAGGAATCCTTTTTCTCGACGAGCCTTAAAGGTCCTTCAAGGACCCCTTTTTCTCGACGAGCTTTCAAGGTCCTTTGAGGATCCCGTTTCTCTCAAGAAGCCTTTAAGTTCCTTTAAGGACCCCTTTTCTTTTAACAAGCCTTTATGGTCCTTCAAGAACCCCTTTTTTTTCTCGAAAAGCCTCTAAGGTCCTTTAAGAACCCCTTTTCACCCAACAAGCCTTTCCTTTAAGGACTCCTTTTTCTCGACGAGGCTTTAAGGTCCTTTAAGAATCCCTTTTCTTTCAACAATCCTTTAAGGTCTTTTGAGGACCCCGTTTTTTTAACAAGCCTTTAACGTCCTTCGAGGACCCCTTTTTTCTCGAGAAGCCTTTAAGCTCATTTAAACAAGGTCACACCACTTTTTCCTCCAACAGCCTTTGAGGTCCTTGAAGAGAAAAGGTGTACTTTTCTCTCAACCAGGCTTTAAGATTCTTTAAGGACCCCTTTTCTTTCTACAAGCCTTCGAGATTCTTCAAGGGACTCTTTTCTCTCAACAGGCCTTCAAGGCCCTTCAAGGATCCCTTTCTTCTCATGAAGCCTTTTGGGTCCTTCAAGGTCCTTTAATGACCTCTTTTTACTCAACGAGTGCTTTCGTGTCGATCGATCATCGTTTGGATCGGCACAAATGACATTTCTTTCTCGTAAGATCGGCTTTTTCCTCTTTCAATATTTCTCGATACCTTCGAGAAATCAAGAATACAAAAAAAAATCATTCCCAACTTTCTAAATGTCAATACTACTTGAAAATTATTTTTATTCGAATAAAGAAAAAAAAAAAAAATCTTTTCGAACAATCGAGCTTTATCCTTAAAATCTTTTGCTACATACACCATTATTTTTTTTTTTTATGATCATTTTGAATCTCCGCTACGCTTGAGGTTACAATATATATATATTCGTGATTTCGGATGAAAAGACGCCAAATAGCCGCTCTATGACAGGCGTAGGTATCTCGAGGTCGAAGATTGTTGGAGGAGCTCGCGGTTACATGAACTATATACGATAGGAAGAGGCCAGCGGAGAAGGGCAAAGGGAGGTTTGAGTGTGGAGAACGAAGAGGCGAAACTGCGAGCTTGGTCGACGCGGATTCGTAGGGACTGCAAGACTCTGTGTTGCTCGACAGAAGGTTTTAGGTTTCAGGTGCCTAAGTACAATTTCTAGCAAACTCGGGCTCTCACGTTATATATTATGTATATATATATATATATATGTATACGTTGTACAGCTCTAGAAACACGTATTTACCAATTTATAGTTAAATCTATTATTCAATGGTTGTATATCTATAAAAAAAATTGCGGTGTACGTGACTAGATAGGCATACGTAGGTCGCATGGAGTTGACGACCCTCAGACTCGTCCTTTTGGTTTTGTGTAATAAATACTATAAGTATTCCACGCCATATCACCTAGTCCGTGACCTCGACAATTTTTTATTTTTCTGATTTTTTTTTTTTTTTTGTAACATTCTACCCCATAAAAGGAATATCCACACCAATTTTTAGATTTTTATCTCTTCTCTTTTAGGAGTTATAATTTTCCAAAAAATGTCGATTTCGGAACTTTTGCAAACGTTTAAACGCTGATAACTCCTGAACAAATTGAGATATCGACAAATGTCGGTACATATATATTTTTCATTTTGAAGCATACTTTCACGAAAAAATATGAAAAAAATTATCTTTTATATTGGAACACGTGTTTTTTGCTTTGAAAGTGGAAACTATTTTTTTGAAAGGTGATTGCCATTTTTTATTTTTTTCAAAAAAATTCTCGAAAATAGAGTGATCCATTCTATGATTTTTAAAACTAGTCTCATCGTAGGCCCATTTTTCCTTCTATTTTTTTTGCAAATTACCCATATTTTTTTTAGATGATTTTTATCATTTTAATCTCCAGTAATGCTATATATCTCCATTTTAATCTTGAATAATGCTAATAATGAAACGGTTTATTGTTTATTTGTGCTGAAATTAATAAAAAAGAAGATTTTTTGTGCAAAATGAATTTTATTTCAATAATAGTAATATTGATCAATACAAATATGACAATTTTCAATCGGATCTCATAGACATAACTATTCTATTTTCGATATTTTATGTAAATAAAATAAACTAAATTGAGAGTTGTATGGGAAGGTGTGAATTACAAAAAGAGTGAAATTTTTTCTTTTATATATATATATATAATTTCATTTTTTTTTAATTCACGTATTCCCATATAATTATTTATTTAGTTCATTTTATTTATGAAAAGGATGGAAACTGGAATGCTTATGACTATTAGACCCGATTGAGAATTGTCGTACTAGTATTGGTCAATATTATAAGTGAAAATAAATTAATTTTGCACAAAAAATCTTCTTTTTCATTAATTTCAGCACAAATGAAAAATAAACCATTTCATTATTAGCATTATTCAAGATTAAAATGGAGATATATAACATTATTGGAGATTAAAATGATAAAAATCTTCTGAACAAAATATGATTAATTCGCCAAAAAATAGAAGGAAAAATGGGCCCACGATGAGACTAGTCTTAAGAATCATAGAATGGGTCACTCTATTATAGAGAATTTAAAAAAATAATAAAAAATGGCAAACATCTTTAAAAAAAATTCTTTCCACTTTCGAAGCAAAAACTACGTGGTCCCGTACAATTGATCATTTTTTTTATAATTTTTCATGAAAGTATGATTCAAAATGAAAAAAATATATAACTGACATTTGTCGATATCTCAATTAGTTCAGAAGTTATCAGCGTTTAAACGCTTCCGAAACTTCCGAAATCAACATTTTTTGGAAAATTATACCTCCTAAAAGAGAAGAGATAAAAATCTAAAAATTGGTGTGGATATTCCTTTGATGGGGTACAATTTTACAAAAAAAAAATCAGGAAAATAAAAAAAAATGTTCGGGGTCACGGGCTAGGTGAAATGGCGTGGAATGCCTCATATATATATAAGATATATTAATATATTATATTATATAATATATTATATTAATATATTAATATATCAATACATATTAATAGATGTCTATTAAGGCTTAAATTTATAAAATATATATATGAGTATACAATTATAGCCGTACTACCTACCCTAGAAAAAATTCAGTGACAAATAAAATAAAATAAAAACAACCACCTATCAATCCAATATTATGCATATATGATAATACTTATTTATCTATATATTTATCATATAGGTAATTCCAGCAATTGTCTGCTCGTGTACCATAAATATCAATAGAATATTCCCAAAAAACAAGTTTTTCAAAACCCGATTGAAAAGTTGTTTTTTTTTAATCTTCGTCAATATTTTAACAATTTTTTTGTCAATTAAAAATTCTCAAAAAACGACGAAAGATTTATCCAACGCAAAATTCTTTTATTCTCTTGCCCCCTCTGACGTGCCCGTGTTGAATTTCAATTTGAAAAAATGCGCGAACCATTCGGGGCGTCGTCCAGTAATCGATAAGACGATAAAAAGTCGTACAGTAAGAACTCGCGGAGGGGGCGAGAAAATTAAATGAAACAATTTTGCAAATTGACTGCGGAAGGATCGGAGCCCTTGGACGGCTTGAGAGTCTTTTGGGAATTGGTGGAATTACCCATGTACATGTATGAATATTTTTGTTGTTGTTGCAACAATCACTCTCTATCGATATATATTTATATACATGTCCATAGAAAAATATTTAATTAAAGGAAAACTATATATATATATATTTTCTTTTTTCTCTCTCCATAAGAAAAAAAGTGTAAAATTAAAGGAAAAATATCAACGCACACTTCTCAGAGTTCTAGGGACACAATAATTGGATACGTACACAGTTATTATTTGCAAAATTCATTCTTGGCTCCTAATGAATATTACGAATCACAGCAGCTGCTCGTTGTTTCCCGTCCACTCGCCATTCAGTATATATATATACCCACCACTCTTCTAATTAACAATAACAATAGAGCTAAGCTAGCTTTAATTATAAATTAAATTTAAATATAATAACGTCCGACAAAATGTGTTCGTTCTATGTAATATCGAATATTATTACATAATATATATATATATATATATATGTAATAATATAATCTAAATTCGTACCAAATCGTCTAAGACATCGAACAGACCCCTAATGGTAATAATATTCCTCGTTATATGACTAGCCATTGTGTTGGTAGACTAAGAAAATTAATTAAAAATTAAAAAAACTAAAAAAAAAGAACAATTAAAAAACATTTAATTGTCGAACGAATAAAATGCGTGATGCTGTCTTTCAGGCTGGCTTTTTACTCCGATTACTCCACACACACACACACACACCCACGCACACACAGAATAAAAACAACTCGTCTAACGAGCTAAAGTTGTCTCTCTTGTAATTATTATGTAATTCGGATTTACGTTACGAACGAACAGCGTAATTGGAAGCGAGGCTAATACTGATAATAAAAAAAAAAACTAAACAATCCTAGGGTTAATCCGACTCTCGTTATTCATCACAAGTATTAACTAGTTCGTTTGCTTGTTTTTTTTTTGGCGTTTTTACTGAGAGCGAGAGAATCTCGTACTGTGCTTTCTCATAGAGGTGACTTGGACTCACTTGGAATTTTCGAAACCAGCTTTAGCGGTCTGAGGACCCTGAAGGAACGTAGCATACGGAGGTCGACGTCCACATTTGTTTCGGCGAACACGGTCATCGACCTAATTCCAAGGATCACTCTAGAATCTATCCGCCCAACGAAATACTATTCGTCGCGCGATTCACCCTTAATCCTAAGGTATACGTGTACTTAAGTGGTAAACGCTCTCGTACTCGTAATATTGTTCGTTCCAAGCAAATACGACCTTTTTCTAAACCTCTTTCCTCCTTTCTTTAAATTAAATTTTCGCTTTTTTTTTATCAAAGTTTCTCTTTTTTTTTTTAATCACAGTTTATATATTTTCAATCTTTTTCTTTTTTTTTCGAAAATATCTTCCACTTTTTTTTCAAATAAAATTTTCTCGTTTATTTCGTATCTTTATCTCTTTTTTTTTAAATTAAAGTTTCTCGATGTCGACGGAAAAAGTCCGTCCACTGACTCGTTCACTAGTCGTAGGCACGCCAGTGAAAATTGGGAAATAATTGATGCAGAGGATAATTTATATTTTTATTAATTTAGAAAAGTGAGGGAATTCATAGACCAACGAAATTAACCCTCCGCGGTCAGCCGGGGTCGAAATGATCCCAAGCACAACTTTGTGCAAAAATTACTAAATTGTTGGCGGCCACTTGTTATAATAAATCGCTCATTTTTCATTATTATTGCTCTTTATTTCACTCCGAAATGGCTCTTCAGATATAAGAGTGAATACCTTTTTTGAAGCGCTCACTATGGATTCGAATGGAGCTATTATTTTTTCCTTAAACTATCATAACTCTAGAGTATAATCCTAAAATGTTATGAAAAAATATTGAAGATTGCAAGAGTTGTGATTTTTTCAAGTAAAAAAGGGGCTCTTTTTACGCATTGACCTCTTGCTGATTTTTTTTGCGGCATTTTAAAATTTGATAAAAATATAATACCGAGAATGCCACATTCTAGAATGTTCAAACTAATATCCTGAATTTTTATGAGTCATTCGAAACGATACGGTCAACGCGACGATCGTTTGAACATGGCTGGGGTCATTGCTGACCCCCTGTGTCCAGCGTGTTATAGCCAGAACGCCCTTATTATTACGATTATCGTTAAAATTTTAACAATTATTGAATAGAGATGAACAACAACATTAGATCGAATTGTTATTGACATGATTTTGATGTTAGAATAAAGTTATCACAAGAATGACAAGAATTGTGAGATTCTTATTGAAATAAATGAAACATTTGAAGGAAATTGTTATCAAGATTACCAAAAATACACAAAGTTGCAAAATAAAATTGACGGACAAAGTTATTGTTAAAATTATGGAAATCACAAGGCGAAATTGTCATCAACATAAAAATCACGATGATCACCATGAAAACTGATCATCGTTTAAAAAAAAAAAGAAACTTTCTCCCTTTTTTAGGAGAACGATCGTCGCTTATTGAAATTTTGTTTTCGATGAGTACTAAATGTGCGCAATCACTCATAATTGAATAAAATGCAATCGATTGAAATTATTTGCAAGAAGAATCCTGGGAGATCGCTGACAAAATCTGAGCAGACTGGAAAAATCGTGGCGTGTCTGAACGAAAAGTGGAAGAAGAAATGAGATATTGATCGATTACGCGTGGAACGTTCCATACGTGTATCACCCACGAGAAGGCCGTCTGGCCGACCGCGAGCTCTTTCGGCTTTCGCGGGTTCACGATCTTAACGCCTACTTAGCAAAAAAAAAAAAAAATTAAGTGGATGACAGTGGCGAGGGTTTTAAATTTTGCTACATTGTGCCTGAAATCGCGCTTTCATTAATTTACACGACTGCCACACTTCTAACTTTTTTCTTAATTTCGCAATCGTATCCTCCGCTTCCTTTTTATTTTCTTCCATTCACAATTTAATTCACGAGTGTCTCCTTTCTCGAGAGACAGATCGGTCGGATTATTTAACGTTTTTTTTTTCAAGGTGAATTTCGTTTTTAAAACGCAGAAGAAAATTGTAGAAAAAGGAATGAGTGACGAAGAGACTGGCATGTATGAATATCAGTGAATTAAATTTGACATGTAAAAGTAATGTACTCGTGGATATCATTTCAGTCCAGTAGTGTCGCGAAGGCGTGTTTGTATTTCGTGGCACAAATAATTCTTTTCGTATAACACTAAATATAATTGTTCATTATTATCTATGAATGTAGGTCTATCATTCTCGAAAGAAATTTCCAATCTTATTCCGTGGATATGTTGCAGCAGGAGGGAGGAGAGCTTGAAGGATCAAGATGGACAAACGATAGATATTTATGTTAAATTAGATGCGAGCCAGTCTAGGCCAAAATCGTCCTATTTTTTTCCAATGAAATATTATGCAATATTATTATTATATTAATATTATTAATAATTATATAGTACATCGACACAAAAGTATTATTAATTATTATTTTTATTATTGAATACCAAAGTATACCAACCATTTTTTCGATCTTTAATTTCAAATATCTATATTTCAAGGTGATGACGTATAGAATTTTACTGTATAAAATATTGCTTTGTATAATAATACTAATAATGATTATTTATTATTTTGATTATTATTAATTGAATAATATATTAATAATTATAATTAATAATAATGATTATTATTATTATTGAATGCCAACATAGCGCAAGTATTTTTCAAATAATAATACAATAATAATATTAACGATATAAAAAAATATTCCAAATAATAGAATACTTGTAGATTATTGGTTTATATTATTATTATTTAGTTGTCCGATAATGTTATAGGGTTGAAAACTGAATAGAATATTATTTCGTGTTATTAATTTCAACATCAATTAGTCGTTACAATAATTGTTATTTAGTTAAAAAAAACAGCAATGATTCATAAATATAATTATATTATGATTGCTATTTAGTTAATAAATAGCAATGATTTCATCAACAATAGTATTAATAATATAAGGATAAACTTCTGAAAAGCAGAAACCGAATTTCGATCTGAAATTTGTCATACAACTTTATTTTAATGTTATAAGACTTGCTTCAAAAGGATTTTTAGCGAATTGCAATACTTTCAGAGAAATCGAAATTTTGAAAATTGTTACTTCAACCCGCTAAGTATATCTATCTTCATGTGAAACAAGCTCCTACTATATCTATAGCTAACACGCTCTGTTCTAGCTATATCTATACAGGGTGTTCGGTGCATGAACCGACACAATTTTTTGAAGGATTGGAGGAGGTCATTTGCTAAGTTTTTCATTCTTAGACACTATGTCCTAAATGTCACAGTGATTGACATATGATGTTTTTTGCGTTTTTTTTTCTTCTAATTACCCGAAATTTCGTCTTTAAATCGTCATAACTTTTTTGTTTATGATTGCAATAGCACGAAATAACTTTTGTTGTATTCTGCAATGTATGTTTATTATAAATAAATCATTATTTGATACAATTGGTTTCAACAAAATTACTCATCAGCTTTCAAAGTCTTAAAAATGTGTAGATGTATGAAAAATGTGAACTTCTAAATTCTTTATAAAAAAAAATAAAAGCTATTTTGAACTTAGTTTTGTTTTAAAAAGTTCTCTACTTTATACCCTTTCCAACGGTATGCTACATGTCACAGAAATCATTCATTATGTGGTCAAAATAAGAGATACTAGTTTGCCACGGTCAGGGTTAAGAAAATACTTATCGTGCTATTACAACCAGAAGCAAAAAAGTTATGACGATTTAAAGGCGAAATTTCAAGTAATTAAAAAAAAAACTCTCAATTACCGTGATACTTAGGACATAGGGTCTAAGGATGAAAAAACTAGCAAATGACCTCCCCAATCCCTCATAAAATGATCTCGGTCTATGCCCCGAACACCCTGTATAGGTATAGCCATAGCTGAGCTCGTTAGCTATAGATTTAGTTAGACTTGGTAAAAAAATAACTTTCAAAAATCGATATCTCGAAAACTATGGCGCATCGCCGAAGATCCTTTTCAGGGAAGTCTTTTAACATTAAAATGGAGGTGTATGCCAAATTTCCGATCGAAATTCAGTTTTCGCTTCTCGTAAGTACATCCCAAAATAACATTCCATATGGAAGAATACGATCTAGAATATAATTAATGTTAATAATATTCTATCAAATAAATATTAATATAAAATATTAAATAATTTTATATTATATTAATATAAAATATTACGTAAATAATAATTATTTATAATATTATAATTAAATGCAAATCCATAGCAATTATTCTTCCCATCGTCACTTCCAAATATAAACTCGTTTATCAATTGACACAATCGAAAATATGATAATGGCATAAATTCACGAAAATGGCCCACACCGGTCACGCATCATCAGTTCACCTTCTCACTTTGTCTTGTCAAAGATGGCTAGAATAAATATAAATTGCCCACCGTTTGAAAAACGTATACGCCCCCGTATTTGTTATAGAATAATTTGGAATCACTCACCCGGTCACCACGACGAAGAAATCCATGATGTTCCAGATGTTGCGAAGATAAGAGCCACGATGGAGAACGAAGCCGAGGGCAAGGATCTTGAGGCTCGCCTCGACGCAAAATATACCGAGAAAGTATATCTCGGTTGCCTCGAGCTTTTGGGCTAGTATGGTCTTGTCGTGCTTTGGCAGATGCTCCTCGAGGGCGAGTACAACGCAATTTGCGATGATGGTAATTAGGACGGCGTACTCGAAGGGCGGCCACTCGATTATGAAGCGGGTGTGCTTGCGTATGCAGTTATCGTGGCTAAGGATAAAGAGGGACGAGGGGCCCTTGCTGCCCCCGCCCCCACCCGCCCCACCCTGATCCCGGCCTGGCGGCATTACCAGTAGACCAGGTACCTGCTTTTTCAACATTTAAACCATAATATACATATGTACATCGTTCCTAGTAATTGTAATTTAAATATACGTAGATATTAATCAGGTAAGATGATTTCGAAGACGTTCGACTTCATTGATATTGCCCATTATCCTCATACTCAATATTACGTAAACCTCAATGTCTTCAAAATGAGCATCAGACAAATTTAAGCATGTTTATATGAAGGTTATTTTGTGGACGGTATATGGTATGAAAAGCTATCGATTCGTAAACAAAAATTGAAGTATCGTTGTCAAAGTAGCTCCTTCAGCTGATAGCCAATATTGTAAACAGTTATGACAGTTCCAGTATGTTCTTGTCTCTTGTAATCCCGACTAGAAATTTTGATCCGGCAGCCTGAAGACTGATCAGATCGCTAACAAGCTGCGGTCCGGAATACAGTAGTAAGGCACGCCTGATCTGTGCCGGATGTCGACCGGTTCAATGGGACCGTAGTACCTACGGGAGCCCCTGCAGAAAATTGGCAAGGCATCCCTAATACAATTCGGGGCCTTCAATAGATTGTTTGTGGATTCCAGTAGTAGGGTTTTACGTAAAAGAGTCGGGCCGGGTCCCTATTAGGGAATGGTTCCCCTGATCCGGTGGACATACGGCACAGATCAGTCTCAAAATGACCTAACATTTTAAATTGCGCGCCATTTTTTTTTCGTAGTGAACATACAGTACTAATCTTTGACAACTGGCATTAGGAAGTATTGAGGTTTAGTCATGGAGAATTACACGACGAAGCAAAGCCTAGAAATTGTGAATTCGTCCATAAATTGTTATTCATCCATTCACTGGTCGGTTTACCCTATATGTAATTAAAAAAAAATAGACAGACGATTTAGAAAAAAATATTTTCGAAAGATCTTTTAAAATCGTTTGTCTGCGTTCACTTCCAACAAAGTTGAGGGGTCCGCATAAGCTTGAAATATCAAAATTAAGATTTTTTTTATTGCATAGGTTTGTAGCCTGGGCTCTTAACTTTCATATGCAGCAAGGGTTTTGTAATAATGAAAAAAAATTTACCGAGTTATGACGATCTTTTTGAAGGGTCAGATCGCCCATTGCGTTAGAGCGAATCGCCTCGCTGCGATGGAGCTTTTTCTTTTGCGTTTGTCTCGAAAGTATATTTTATCAAACGGTGTAAGACGTAGCGCAAAATTTATCCGTCCGATTCACTTGAAATTCGGACAGAGCTTCGTATATAACATTTTCTATCGTATGACCGGATGTTTTTTAAATATATTTATCCATTTTTTAATAGCAAATAATTGAAGTTGTTTTTTTTTGGTCGTATATCGAATTTTTTTTCCACAGCTTGCCGGTTTGGTAATTTTTGAAATTTCTAACAACTATCCGGTTATAGAAAACTTCGATGTTCATACTAAATTTATTTAATTTTGAATAAAATTAAAATTTAAATAAACTTTAATAAAATTTAAATTTAAATATTTATTGGCCATGCAGCGATCTCGGCGCTTTGTTCAAATAATAATCGCTTCGTCGTTTATCAATATTTTTCGATGAAAAAAAAAACTCAAACTTGACAAGACCATTTGTCAATTGAGTGTAAAATCTTGACCTCGTCGACCCAATACTTTCACCGATAAAAAATATTGCAACTCGATCTGCTTTCCGGGCCTCAAGTTTAGGCAGACCCGTTAAATTCAACGTTCAATGCGTACCCTTCGATCGAACGGTCACACCGCAAGAGCTGAAACGGCCCATTGTAAAAAGCACCTAATTTGTTAGCGAAAATCGTGGATAAAAAAAAAATAGAAAACGCCTGTACAACTGATTTATTAATTTTGGGGATAAAGTATCTCGACGAAAGGGAGGAAATTATAACGTTTCGTCGGCCACGGGGAGAATTGGCTTCGCGAAATGAATTTTCGCGCGGTGAGAGACGAGGAAACGAGGAAAACTGTGAGGAAAGAATAAAAAGTTTTGTTTTCTCCTTTAGGATTGGCGCACGCGGGTCCGGAAAAGTTTCTCGCCACGGAGAACGCGCGGGGTCGTAATTCGTTGCATGATGGGATTCTTGCGTAAAAGGGTTGGAGGGAGGAAACGATAAAGATACATACACGTACATGCATATGCACACATTGGAATATATGTACGTTGAATAAAAATAACCTGGGCCAACTAAATTCGTTTTTGGGGGATGCCGACAAATTATTAATTGAATAAATGAAATATTTAGTTATTTTGAGAATTATTTATTCCATAGAACTAATGAATACTTGGATCACTAAAATATTTTAGGATTTTATAATTAATTTTAATATTATAAAAAAAAATTCAATTATTTGAAAAAAATTAATTTTACTTTGATAATGAAATTAATTTTTGCCATTTATGTTGTTTCTTTATTCTAAAAAAACTTTAATAGTTTGTTTAGCTCTACCACACTGAAACTTATTCTAAATCACTAAAAAACTAAATATTTAAATATTTCACTGACCCAAATGGTTTTTTTTCTGTGTTTTTTCTGTGTGTAGAAAAAAATTCTTTTGTAGCAACGAAATATAAAAATATTCAGTGTTTTAATTAATTCGAATAAGTTTTAGTGTTTTATAAGTGAAAAAACTGTTAAAGTCTTTTAGAATTAATAAACTGAACCGTAAAATTAAGAAAAAACAATTCTATTAATAAGATAGAATTTATCAAAAAAAATCAATTTCTTAAATAAAAATGAAATAATAATTAATTAATCAATGAAAAAAAAAAATTGAGAAACTCAAGAGTTAAAGTGCTTTGGAATAAAAATTTAAAACACTAAATTAGTTCTAGTGTTTTAGAGTGAAAATGTTAGTATTTCATTTTAATATTTTTATCATCCCAATGATGAAAATTTAATATTTTTATAATCCAAATACTGGATATTTCATATTTTTATTATCCAAATGACGAAAATTTCATATTTTTACTATTCAAATAATTTCTTTTCTCATTACACATACAAGCACTTGGAAAAAAATGTATTTGTATCAACAAAATATTAAAATACGACATTAAAATATTTTATCAATCCTCATACTCGTTAGTTCGATGGAATAAATAATTCTATATACAGTATAAACCAAGTTATGACCGGCATCTTCTTCATCATGGATTATAACATCAACAAAGAAATCACAAAAGTTTCACATCGACGTTCAAATTCGCAGCGTAGCGTCATTGATAGAGTAATAAATCGTGGCCATAATAAGTTGAGAAAATCTAGGCGATCTGTAAGGAAATTTCATCTTGCTTACCTCCCCTCCAAAGCTAGCCCAGTCACCGAGACCACTCAGTCCGGCCAACCTCTGCCTTCTCCTGTACTGACTCGCGTATCCAGGGTCCCTTTGTGCCGCCTCTTGCGCTGCTGCCAACCTGCGAGGCAGACAAAAAACAATAGGTCAACCGTGACGCATTTAGTTTTAGCACTTTTTTTCTTACTTTCCCTGTGCCCTCGTGTGCGTGACTTTCGAGGGGATCGAAAAAAAACGAGCGGTTGTGGCTACCACCTCGAGGGGTCTTCGAGAAGCAAAAGGCTTCGTAAAAGCACTCGAAGGTAAATTGGAAAAAAGAAAATCAGCTGAAATGTTCACACACCCACGTGTGTGCAATAATAATTAAATTTTATCTTTATCGAGGCTAGCATCGGATATATATTTATAATCATTTTTCGTGACGTGCGCAATCGCTCCAGCCTCGATTGCTGCTGTCAAAGGCCAATCTGCGCAAAGGCTTTCGCCGCATGGAGACGGTACCCTTTGTGAATTACAAATTTTGCAGCGAAGCAGCTCGCGAGCTCTACGAGCGAGAGAGAGAGAGAGAGTCTCGAGTAGACGTTTAACGGTTTGAAGGATAGGTAGAACTTGTGTGAGGAACAAAGTTCGCCCGAGAGGAAGAGAGATAGGGGCGGAGGGAGGGGGTGGAAAAGATATAAATATTCGAGTAGCTCCCCGAGTAACAGTTGGATCTTCTCGTTAATGTGGAAATGTCTAAAAGAGAAAGGGCTACGATCAACTGCGTGATATTTCGTTAAAAGGATGGATCTCGGTCAAAATACTTGACAGAGCGAGCTTCGGTATCTCGTCGAACCTCGAGTGAGGCGAGAATTCCTTCTTTTTTTTTTTCGCGAACGATTTTTATGCGGTAAATTATCGAGAACCGTGTAGGAATTGCTGGCATTGAGTTTGAATTTTTTTTTTTTTTTTTTAATGAGAAAATGAACGTCATCAGTTGATCGATGATGCAATCCGTGCGGATACGTAGGGCAGAAGAGGCCGTGAAACGTTTACTCGAACGAGATATAGAGCGCTCGGTAATTGCCATGCGCGTCGACGAGCTCCGTCCCTTTGTTCTTAAGGAGCACAAGTGCGCTCTAATTGAGTGCATCAGACGAGACGACCGGATTTTTTTTGTGTTTTATATTGATTGAACGAAGCACGCGCGGCCAGAAATTTATTCCGCTAGGCTATTTTTCTTTCGTGTACGTCGACACGCAAGTCTTTCACGGCTGTGAGAAAGTTTACTGAACGCGGGCTGTGCTGCGGCGAGGGGTTCGCGTGAAAAAATTAAATGAACTGAGCTCATTGCGGTTTGACGTATGGTTGACGAATGTGCGAGCGGAGAAACAACTGCGAACGACATCTGTCGGAATTTCGCTACGAAATTATGCGTAGACCTGATACGTTAAAAAAATTTAATTTCACATGACCCTAGTTGCAAAAACTTAAGGAATGTATTGTTTAAATAATAATAAATTAATGATTTATCATTATTTTTGAATAAAAAACCCAAATATGGCAAGATTACGTTTTCAGTCGGTTGCTTTCACGATTGGAAACTCGGTAAAATTTGTGGGCCACTCGGCAGTCAGCGCGCAAGCCGCGGCTGAGCGGTTACCCATCCGAGTAATGGTCCAAGCCGACGCTGCTCAACATCGAAAATTGTCGAAGCCGCACGAACAGTTCTATTTTGATGTCTTTGATTTCTTTGATTTCTCACTATAAATAAGTTTGTTTGATTCCGTCTTTGGTACTCCCATTCACGGGCAAGCCAAAAAGGTATACAGAGCAGTTTTTTCAATCAATCAAATGGGTTAGTGCCTTACGTGCACGTGTACTAAATCCCATTCAACTGTGAATCAATCAAAACCTTAACGTGCTGGCGTTCGATCATATTTCCTTTTTAATTACACCTACTTTTTCTGCACGTGATTAACTTTTGAAAACCTGCCGCCTCGCCCCCCCCCCTTCTATTTTTCAAGCCGAAAGAATACTTCTCTTCGATACTGGATCCAATCAACTTTCGGTCAAAAGCGCAACCCCCTATAAATGAGGATTGCCAGTGAAATAAAAATGACCAAAGGATGCCTGACCAAACACCGAGTTGTTCTACTGCGAAAATTCTTTTTTTTTTCGTTTCTCTCAAAGAATTTGTCCCGGACCCACCAGTTTTTTTTTCCATTCCCAACCGAGCTGAAGTCCACTAGATTTTCGTAAATTATTTTTCTAATCGTGTGACGTGGGCATTGACATTTGCCTAGAATTTCGTGCCAACAGTTTCGTCGACGAAAAATCGTCCTCGACTTTTCCTCAACGCCAGGGGAATTTCAACTTCAGCTAGATGTTACCTATACGTGGTCGGAGGAGAGCAAAAGAGACTCCATACGAGCCTCACACATCTAAGCATTGTTCTCTCGTTTAATTTCCCGATTTCTGACCTCGTAGTGCGGTCAGCCCGTCGTTAAAACCGTTACCAGCATCACTCTCACCGAGCACTGAATCCAATTAAACTTTCCGTAATAAGCGGAAAACTCGGTGTGCATTCGTTGCAACGTTCCAGAGCCACGCTCGCCTCCGCTCTAACTCGATTCACGCTGGACCTCGAACAAAAGTCCACTCGCTGGTCCACGGGATATACTTATGGGCGTCGTCACAATAAGGATCGAAGCCGCCATCGCTGATCAGTATTCAAAGCTACAACATTAATCGTGGAACACCCCATTCTCTGCATAATTCCGTAAATTAATTATTTCTTTATGAATCCTTCAAGGGGTTACACCACCATGGTGCTCCGAAAAATAGGTATAAAAATAATTTTTTTTTTTCACACGACTATTAAATATAGAAAATAATTGTTATTTTTCACAAATACATTATAGTTTTATGAACAAATGAAAAAAAAAAGAATTAAAAAAATGGCGGCGATATAAATCGTCTAGTAGACCCTGTTTTCAAACTGGGGGACAAAATATCTCGAGATTTACTCAACCGATTTTGATCAAATTTATATCATTTATTCTTTATAATGTTACGTAGGATGTAGCATAGGCTTTTTCTTTGATTGGATGCCGCGTTCATTTTTTATTGATTTAAAAAAAAAACAAGACTTTGGTAAAGATCAAATTTTCTACTAGACCACTTATATCTCCACCCGTTTTTAATTTTTTCTTATTAGTTTTTTTTTCATTTCCTCATGAAACTAAAAGGAATTTGTGGAAGATAAAAATGATTTCATATATTTAATAGTCGCGACACATATTTTAAATTATTTTTATACCTATTTTCCCGTGCGCCAAGGTGGTGTAACGTCTTAACCCCATGGTTGGCGGTTTAACCAACCTTCCCTTGCTGGAAGGGGTGAGGAAGACGTCACGTCAGCCGTGTCTCTAGTGCGCCTGTAGTCTCCCTTAATTCTCAAAGGATACGAATATAATCCGCGGTTTCTCGCGGATCACAAATTCCTTCAATCTCTCTCTCTCTCTCTCTCTCTCTCTCTCTCTCTCTCTCTCTCTCTCTCTCTCTCTCCCTCTCTCTCTCTCCTTTCAACCCCCACAGGTCCCACTTTGGACTGCTCTCTGTCGATTTTTTCTCGCGAGTTCTGTAGCCCTTTCCTTCCCGGCCCATACTCCTCTTGCAATCCCGCATAAATACGACACGGCCACATGTTATACGAGAAGCTGATTTGCTTCTCGGTCCTGTCGAGACGCGAAGGCAGACACGTTCTAGCGAGTTTTTACTCCCTCTGACTCCCCTCCCCCCTCGCTGCGAAATTCCAGCGGTTCCACGGAAAGGCGGGTTAACTAACTCTTGGCAACACAGTGATAGGGAACAGCGGATCTAGTGTATCCACAGTATTGTCGAGAACTCTGCAAGATTCCCCGCTCTGCCGGTTAAAGCCTGCCGAGTAATAACTTGGCAAGTTTTCTAAGGTTTCCGGGGGGCGGAAGGATATTGGTTGGCGGTACAGCGAGGACGGCAAACTCGGTGGCTGCTTCGGGGACTTTAATTAAAGGCAGTAATTCACGCAACGATGGCTTGTCGTTCCAGCAAAACACTCGTCACTTCTTTGATTCGGTACTTTCGGACAATGGCCAAAGTTTTGATGGATAAGTATCAGGGACCCGTGCGGAAAATTGGCAGGGGATCCCTAATACGATTCGGGCCCTTCAATGGATCGTTTGATGATTCCATAGTAGGGTTTTCCGTAAAAGAGCCGGAGCCCCCCGGTCCGGCTCTTTTACGGAAAATCCTACTATGGAATCCACAAATAATCCATCGAAGGTCCCCAATTGTATTAAGGTATACCCTGCCAATTTTCCGTACGGGATTATTTTGCCTTCAATGGCCCTCGGTAGCAACGTGTGACCGGCCACTGATGGCCCATATGAGACTTCCAGATTAGAGCCTTAATAAAGTTAGGGAAAATTAAGATGGGCCCGATCAAAGCCCGAACTCAATTTCCGCACGGGGAGGAGCAAGGGTTGCGGATTTTCTTTGTGCCAAAGAAGTTGATGTATCGTTTGATCAGTAGGAAACCTGGCATTTAGATACGAAAAGACGAGGATGAAGGAGAACTGTACAGCATATGCAAAATAGCGAACGTCAAGAGATCCTGATGACCGGATTTCAAAGGAGGAGCACTGAGGAAACGAGTGGTTGCAAGCCTACAATTTTGCATTCACCTATCATTGACTTAGTGTAGTAAGATTGCCATTTCAATTTTGTTCGACTGCTAGCATCATTGGCCTTGGCTGATGCCGCTACAGACGTGAAAAGATTGAAGACAAGGCTCAAGAAACGACAACCTTCACGCCCGTATTTTATATATTTATTTCCGTTGATAGAGTCGATTAATCAAATATGGCTTGTATGAACTGGAATGATAGTCGAGTTACTCGTCTACTCGTTATACCGTGGGAGGTAGGGAATGATAACGCAAAATACGCCTGATTGGACGTACGTTGGAGTGATCAGTCCTCTTCATTGTAAATAGCTCGGGTCAGCACGGAAATTCTCCGGGATGGTAGCTCCGTTGGTAACCCAACGACGAATATTCGAATACGCGTTTGCGTAATTAATAGCCGGCCCCGTAGCCATCACCGGGTTGCCGTCGCCGCTGCCGCCAACTCCGTCCGGCTGTAATTAATTCATCGTCGGGAGAGAGCAAGGGAGAGAGCGAGAGAGAACGGACTCGTACGCGCCCTCGACATCGGTCAAGGTCCAACGAGATACGGGAAAGCGTGTATGTATGACAAACCGCAACGTACGGATAATCTACTACAATCTAATTCCCTATTGCGGGCATTGTCTGTGTCACGCCGTTGTTGAATCTGCGTTTGGCTTGATGATTCGCATTGGAATCAAGAATGACTCAATGGAACAGCTGCGCGTAGGTCATGCGCAATGCAAAAAGCGTAGCGATGCGAGAGAATCGAACGATCATCTGTTTTTTTTTCCGACTTCCTGACGCAAGAAATCCACCAATGTTTCGACCTCCTGCGACGCCAGTGTGGCGCCGATGGATGCATTCGTGGGGTATTGCTGAAGTGGCGAGAATGAGACTGTGTGCGTGGAGAGGAGAGCCAAACGGGGTTTTTGTTCCTTTCGCGAACGCGTTGCATATGGATGTAAAGGCCGAGTGGGCGCAGTCGTCGTTGCCAAACGGCCATGTCGTCATGCTCGTCGTTTGGCCGGAGCGACCTTTTTACGGTTGTTTTTCCACCGTCCGCCAGTTACGAATGATGAAAGCCC
Organism: Ophion ventricosus; assembly: GCA_963932345.1. Taxonomy (NCBI): domain Eukaryota; kingdom Metazoa; phylum Arthropoda; class Insecta; order Hymenoptera; family Ichneumonidae; genus Ophion; species Ophion ventricosus. The sequence continues at coordinate 28,303,000 of OZ010716.1, forward strand.
GGGGCTTGAAGCCCAGGGTCAATCGGATGGACGAGGAATACTTCCTGAAGAAGTATCTATCATCCTGTGCGAAAATTGAGTTAGGGCTTTGATCGGGACCATCTTATTTTTCCCTAACTTTATTAAGGCTCCAGTCTGGGAGCCTCACATGGGCCATCAGTGGCCGGTCACACTTTGCTACTGAGGGCCATAGAAGGTAAAATAACCAGGGCCCTTAAAATTGCCTGAACGTGTGTGTGTGCACTGTCAAAAAGACATGTGTTATGTCAATACATTTGAGGCTTAGAATTCTGTCGCATATTTTGACACGTTTGATCCCGCGTTGTTCCAATGATACGCGCTGCATGCGTGTTGGTTCAATGCATCGACAGCTCGTCTACTAAACGCATCATTTAATTATTATATTTAATCGATCACGATAATTTGGAAGTGTGACGATAAGCGGTTAAAGGCCTTTACTTGGTTTCCGTACTCAGACCATAGTTTTAGTCAACCTAATTATCCTACCATTCCCTAATAGGAGCCCCCCGATCCATCTCTTTTACGGAAAACCTTACTATGAAATCCGCAAACAATCTCTTGACGGCCCCGAATTGTATTAGGGATGCTCTGCCAATTTTCCGCACGGGATACAGAAACTCCATTCGAACAGCTGATTTTGATTAATACCTAGAATTAGATCGATCGGTGCAGAAAGGATTTCTTCTCTAACAGCCAAAATGGACAACCCGTGTGCCATAGGTTGACGATGACCGTTGCGATTGTAACTATCGATGAACGGCCGTGGTTGCCGAAGATTCTGAATCAGTAAGATTCCTCATCCACTTCGCTTCTCGTAATCAACACGATACTTTGACGGTGAACTCTACAACGGTTGGGGGAGGGTTGAACGCGAGGGACCTCTCGGCTTCACTCGGTGGACTATCGATTCTATAATACATCGTGGCTCTCGGGTGAACCCGGACGCCCGGTTCATTAGCCAACAATGAAGAGTCGATTATTCTCCTTGCCCCGGGGTGGTTTCAGCCCTGTATGGGATTACGGAATCGGTGAAGAACGAGATTTAGCTGATTTTTGCGAAAGCCCTTGTTTTTTTTCATGCTCGTTGGGTGACCGGCATCAGCCTGAATAATCATCAGTGATTACAGCAATGCGGAGAAAGAGGCAACACCAAAGAAAAAGGGATGGAAGCCAATGCTAATTAAACGCTGATATCTAAATTGAACAACCAATCGTTGATGGACGATTTGGCAAAGAAGAAGACAATCTGCGACCAGTATCATGAGAACTTCTTCGAGCCCGTGATCTTCTTTGGCTTTTTGACTATCTATTCTGTCTAAACCGAAGATGGCTCGTTGAAGCAGCTGGATTGCCAACACCAACGGAAAACTGCTCTAGTATCGGAGATTCGCAAACATTTTGGGTTGTTATTCATCAGCTTATCTGACATCAGACTGAACATAGGATTGATCAACGATGACTAGAGAAAATCTGTTCTGCTGCTCAACACTACGGGAAGGTCGATAAAGATCAAGAAATAAAGAGAAAGAGAGAGAGAGAGAGAGAGAGAGAGAGAGAGAGAGAGAGAGAGAGAGAGAGAGAGAGAGAGAGAGAGAGAGAGAGAGAGAGAGAGAGAGAGAGAGAGTTACACACATGGAGATAGCTGATCGGATAAGGTTGAGGGTTGTCTAAAAAGAGTTGTCCTTGTTAGTTCACCGTAACTATTCCACGGTATCGCTACACGCTGCCCCTCTCTCTGTCTTCCTTCAACACGCGCCAACCCTCGCGCGCACCCGTGTCCGGTGGTGCGGGGGTCGAAGTGGCTGCCATGTGACGTCACGTCAGCGCCATCTTGTCGAGTGACGTCAGCACCGGCGACGCGACCGAGCCAACCCACGACGCGTTTCTCTCTCTCTCTCTCTCTCTCTCTCTCTCTCTCTCTCTCTCTCTCTCTCTCTCGCTCTCCCGCTCTCTCTCTCTCTCTCTCTGCGTAAAACTCCAAGCGGCCACATGACGCGGGATTGTCGTCGTCGCTTTCACCTTGCACCCTCTACTATCACGTATGTATGAGTGTAAATGTCTGCCGTTTGTATATACATCTTTACAAATCCCGCGTATGTGTGAAATGACGTGTTACCACGCTACTGAGTGTGTCAATCGTTGGTCCTTTTGACGGTGAAACACTCGGTATCGAAGATGAAAGGTCTTGACAGTCGCGCGCAAATAAACCTTAGTAACCGAACGCTATATGCGGAAACCATACACACGCCAATTTATCGCATTCACCAATTTGATGATTGGTCGACAGGTTGGGGATACATGAGCTTGAATTTTTTTATGCAATGGCCAATATTTGGTCTAGATTTGCTATACATCGATTGGGAATATGACAGTTTGACAGCTTGCGACTGAACGTGTTCATACATCTGTGGTCTTTTATGGAGACATGCATCATAGTATGGATCATAGCTTTGATGGGGACCTGCATAATTTCTTATGATGGCTCACACCTCTGATGGAGACACGTAGCATGTTTTACTAAGGATCATACCTTCGATGGAGAGACGCGTCACGTCTCCATAAAATGTCTTTACAGGTTTTATTTAATTTTGCAAAGATTGCAAAGATTCTGCAAGAGCTTCAATAAAGAATGTCCATCCAACGGGGATCGTGGACCATGCGTCCAGTTTCTAAAGGCCAATTTGTCAGTGCCAAAGCCAGGTAACATGATGTAACTTATGATGCCCAAAATATAGTCACGCAAAGTGACTTTTTCTCCAAACAAACCCAAGCAATCCAAATAGTAAGACCGTAGTTGGGTTGTGGATTGTTTGAATTTGACACGGTTCACTGCCAAATTTTTTTATTTATTTAGATAGGATCTATTTAAATCAAATAAGTTTTTTTCCTTGTCTCACAGCCTACTACGAACTTATTCGTGTGAAATATTTTTTGAAATTTGTCCAAACTATTCTTTTTAAATATTAAATGTATTCAAATTTAATAAATAAAGATTAGATTCGAATTAAATAAATAAAGATACGATACGATATACCGTACGAATACGACAACGGAATATAGGTTCATGACATAAAAGTGCGGTGTAAAAAAGTTAAATTATTTTTTTTTTTCACTAACAAGACTGTTATTTGGAAAAAAAGGTATAGTCGTGTCTTTTATTAACAGGCGCGACTATTTATGGATAGAAAGACTAACCCTTTTCCTCAACTGCAGAAAGTTACAACAGTCTTCTAATGAAAACAAAGCCATGAGATTTTTGAGAGACTGAATCGTGTACCATTTTTTCGTCTGTCTCGTTTGTCTTATACTACCAGATGAAACCAAATTACACATTTATTAGGAATAAATAAAATATTTAGTTATTAGACGATATTAAATAGATCTTGACTTGAATAAATAAATATATTTAAAATAAAAAAAAAATAATAATGGACTGCAATAAGAAAAATGTTATTTCACGAAGAATCTAGTTAACTCAAATAAATAAAAATCAAATAGACACATCTAATTAAGGCCGCAGGACACTCTAGAGACCAAAAAAGGGCATATTTTGTAAATTTTTTTCCAGCTAAACCATAAAATAAATCGGAATTACAAAATAGGTGTTTTATTATACACGTAATTGACTGTACAAAATTATTTTTTCACAGCGATACATGTTAAAATGGCGACTGTGCAGCATTTTTCCGATGACGACTTTATTTCTGGAAGGTCAACTGCCGGACAAACAGCTCCTATAATTTTTTCGTTATGATGAGACACTAAAGTTTTTTCGATTATATATAAGAACAGCTATAGAAGTGCGTAGGATTTTTTTTTGATATATTGTTTTTGGTCAAAATGGCGCATTTTTAAAACAAAAAATATAAAATGCCATGAAAAAATCGTCAGAAAATTGTTTATAAAAAATGAATTATGCAATATAATTTAAAAAATTCTACATAGTGCCTCAGAAAATGTAATTCGAAATAAACAGTTAAAATTTCAAGTGAATCGGTGGATATTTGTTTGAGTTATGAGTCCGGCCGACTTGAAAAATATAGTTTTGAGATAAACGCGTTTAAAGTTAGTAGAAAGTCACGACATGAATCAAGAGGGGTTGCGCTAAAATTCGAAAATCGAGTACTTAGAGATTTTTCATACCCATAATCTTTTGGAATATAATTTTATAGGTACTAAGGTTCATTTTTAATATAAAAAAAAATCGATTTTTGGAAAATCCTAGAGTGGCCTAAGGCCTTAATATCAAAAGAATTTTTCTGTCCGTATACGATAGCATGAACCCTATATTGACATAACAAATTTAAGGAGCTTCCCCATCGTTCTAATGTTATCATATACTATCTTGTTTCTTCAATCAGCACGAATGGACACGTAATGGATAATAATCATTCAAGAAGTTGATATCGCGAGTAGTTCGAGCTTTCATCATTACCGTGGTCGTCCTTAGACGGAACGAACCAGGAATTCGGTCGGCAGTTCGCAATCTTAACAGCGCCAACATATGATTATCTCGAGAGGGCCAAGGTAGTAAATAATTATCCAGTTTTCTAAGTACTTTGCGAGCTGGTGATTGGGGAATGTGGCAAGAGCGAAGTATGCCTCTTGATCGGAACTTTATCGCTCGGCCCAGGCATGAGAGCGTATAATACTTTCCGGAGAGAGAGAGAGAGAGAGAGAGAGAGAGAGAGAGAGGCCAACGTATTCCTACAATACCTAGGGCAGGCCTCCATCGACATTGTTCCCTATGAGTTTTCATCGTGTAACAATGATCGAGCCCGCTGATTCGCAATAACGAATTGAAAGGAATAAAGCTTTTAAAAGAGGTCATCTAATTAATATGATCTTCCTTCTATTCACCGAGGAATCAAGACTTTCTTACTCCCCTTTCAATGACGACTCTAACAAGGAACATCACTTAAGGTATTACTGGACGGACCGTGGGGCAAAAAGTTGGTCCAAAATGAGCGAAACGTGAATTTACAAATCAACATCATGTCGTACATGTTTAGCCTTACAAATAGCTAATTTAATAATAAATTAACACTTGGATATGTTAATTTTCCACTTTTAATAATAATTGAAGTCAAATTCGACGATATTGGCGTGTGCTTGACTGAGGTTTTGTCAGTGACTAAACATCAGTTTCAACGGACCAACAAAAAAATTTGTCAATTTTTAAATTTAATTAATACCTTCAGATCATCTTATCAATAATTACCCAAAAATTCAATGTATATTGAGTTTCTCAATGATTGCTATTAATTCATCGTTAAAAAAGGCGATACTCCTCATTGCTTTAATTAATTTCTTGACAATTACTCAGTCGATTTATTTGAAACTTAGCATAATCAATTGCTTGATTCTAAATCTTGATGATATAATATTTTCCGAATTTAGGGCGATTGAGTTCCCTTCGTTTTGCAACCATTAACGTCTGCAGAAGCTGCTTTCCCATAAACGACCGTGTTAAAGTCACGTGTTTATAAATACTAAATTATGTAATGAAAAAATTCTAAAATAATTCATGTATTATTAGTCCATCAAGAACTATCATTCCTCAAATTTTCAAGAATTTTGGCGATTTCATAAATATCCATCCAGTAATAACACATGGATCATTAAGTCCCGGGACTGACACACAGATGGCGCCGCCAATGCCATGCCGCTTTTGTTTTTCGGTAGTACCAACATTCAAAAGATACGCGTAAAAATGTCATGACATTCGGTTCAGTGATTGTCGAGATATTGAAGATCAAGTGACGCTACATTTGTTTTTGCTTAAACGATGGATAAAAACGAGTTTCGTGTGTTAATCAAACACTGTTTTTAATGGGAAAAAAATACCGTTCAAGCTCAGCAACGGCTTGAAAAGTGTTACCGGGAAAAGTGCCCATCGAAAACAACAATTTGCCGATGGTATGCGGATTTTAAACGCGGTCGAACAACCACCGAAGACGCGGAGCGCTCAGGTCGTCCAATTGAGGTGGCTACGCCCGAGAACATCCAAAAAATTCTGAAAATTGTTATGTCCGATCGTAAAGTGAAGTTGCAAGAGATAGCTGACATCCTAAAGATATCAAAAGGCACCGTGTTCAAAATTGTGCATGAAAATTTGGGTGTGAAAAAACTTTTGTCCAAGTGGGTGCCGCGTTTGCTCGCAGTGGAACAAAAACAACAACGAATTGATGATTCGGAGCGCTGTTTGGAGCTGTTTACGCGTGATAAAAAGGATTTTTTGCGTCGGTACATAACAATGGATGAAACATGGATTCATCACTATACGCCGGAGTCGAAAAGAGCGTCAGTCGAGTGGAGAGGAGAGCCTATTTTGAGACAAAAGACAAATCATCCTATAAGAAAGGCATCGAAAGTTTAGAAAAACGTTGGAATGATTGTATCGCTATGGAAGGTGACTATGTTGATGAATAAAATCGCATTTTGCAAAAAAAAATGCGATTTTACTGGTTAGTCCCGGGACTTAATGACCCATGTGTTACCTTAAGTATTTAGGTATTACTGGATTGAGTTTTAAGATAATCGAAGGAGCTTCGATTTTCTTAAAACTTATATATGTGATAAAGCTTCGAAAACTATTAGACACGTATTTTTGTTTTATCGGCGAAAAAAACGGTTTTAAGAGGAAAAACCACCCCGACCCCTCCCCCAAAAGAAAGGCGTGTCAAGGGGTGGGTGCAGTTTCACCCACAAGCAGTCCACCGGTCTGAATGAAACAAAAACCAAAAATTCTTCTAATTTAAAAAAAAAGGGCATATTTTGTGATTTTTTTTCAGCGAAACCATAAAATAAATCGGAATTACAAAATAGGAGTTTCATTATACACGTAATTAACTATACAACATTATTTTTTTCACAGCGATACGTGTCAAAATGGCGACTGTGCAGCATTTTTCCGATGACGCCATTATTTCTGGAAGGTCAACGGCCGGACCAACAGCTCCTATAATTTTTGAGTTATGATGAGACATTAAAGTTTTTTTCGATTATATATAAGAATAGCTATAGAAGAACGTAGGATTTTTTTGATATATTGTTTTTTGTCAAAATGGCGCATTTCTAAAACAAAAAGTATAAAATGCCATGAGAAAATCGTCCGAAAATTGTTTATAAATAAGGAACTATGCAATATAATTTTAAAAATCCCACGTAGCGCCTCAGAAAATGTAATTCTAAATATACAGTTAAAATTTCAAGTGAATCGGTTGAAATTTGTTTGAGTCATGAGTCCGGCCGATTTGGAAAATGTAATTTTGAAATAAACGCGTTTAAAGTTAGTGGAAAGTCACGACGTGAAATACATTTTTAACAAAAAAAAATACGATTTTTGGAAAATCCTAGAGTGGCCTAAGGCCTCAAATGAAAATTTAATTAAAGGACGAACCATCCCTCTCTTTGCTTTTTCCTCACCGCCACCCTTAGGGCGTTTGCTTAAAAATTAATAAAACGTGTTTAATTAGTGTTAAAGTAGTTTACGTGTTTTTGTTCGATGTTCGTGGAAAAAATCAAAATTCTCCAATTACAAACATGCGCATTGTTTTCACGTCATTCCAAAGATGCTCCTCAATCACTGCATTTTTCCAATATTTTTTCAACAAAGACTCGTGTCGTTTTTCCTCTCCGCCTCGCGGCGCCTCTCACGAGGAAACTCATCGTCAAAAAAGTGACTTACTCTCGAGGAAATCTCGGCGAGCGTTACAAATTAGTGACGTGGCACCAAGTTTCCAATTTTAACAAACAACTTCCGGTTAGTTTGCCGGTGTTTGGCCTCGTGTACATACGACCCCGTACCCTTCCTCCTCTCGTCCCTCTCCCCGTCCCATAAATACGGCCAAGCCGTATAAGAACCACGTACACGTTCGGGACAAAATTGCCTTCGTGGGTGTGTATTTGCGTTGAGAGGGCGCGTGTCGAGGGTTACGTCACATTTGCGTCGCTACGCCAACGTGTGGCTACCTCGTGCGTTCCTTCCTCGAACCCTTTAACCTCACCCGTCCCTGCGCCCGTAATCCCACCCTGTACTTACGCATGCGGCTTCGCCCGCGTAGCATTTGGCCCATAGAAACTTCATTAGAAGTAGCACCTCGTATCAGGGGTTTCAAAAAAATCGTAAAATATGCGTTTTATTATTTGGTTAATTATGCATAAGTGAGGCACCACCCCAATTTCGATAGAAATTTTTTTTTTTTCGCCACAAAATTGTTGATTCCATTATAGTAAGTGTAGTCGGGGGAGGCTGACATTTTCTATTAATTCTATAAGTTATGGGGTTTTGATGTTCCCGGAAACACGTGATAAGATAAGGCATTTTTCAACATTTCAACCCCTGTGTTGGGGGTGGGAGGTTTGTTTGGATAAATTCATAGAAAAAGCCTCCCCGAATACAATGCCGAAGAGAAATCGCAGCGGTCATCCTCCCATAAAAAGTTATGGGCTTTTGAAGTTCCTGGAAATACGTGATGAGATAGGGCATTTCAATAGAAAAAAAAATTGTGTTACCATATTAAATGAAAATGAAAATTTATGGTGTGGAAAATCTCTTGAGGGGTTACACCTAGTTGGAATTTAAAAAAAAAATCGATTTTTCGTGTTCGACGGTTTCTTATAATATAACCTTTCAAAAATATTCTCTGAAAATTTCGAGTCGGTCCGTTGAAAAATGGGGGAGTTATGAGCGTTTACAGGTAGGTATTTTAGCTACGTATATACCTGACGTAAAACTTTAAACGCGTTTTTCTCGGAATGACTTTTTCAGAATCGGCGACCAAAATATCTCAAAAACAACTAAGCCGATCTGCTTCAAATTTCACAGACATTTTTTTTCGTATATTAAAAGGCAGCCCTTAATCTCAGGATTTTTTTTTTTCAATGCATATTTTTTTTTACATCAAGGAAAATACAGTGTTTTTTTCACCGAAATTTCGACGATCACTTTCGATCGGCGACCATTTTTTCAAAAATCATTATTTTATTGAATCCTTCGATTAAAGACTAGATAATACGGGACAAAAACTAAATTCATTTGGTTTTTTGATTTCGGATGATTTGTTCCCGAGCAGGAGTGGTCACCGCGAAGGACCTTTTTTGCACAGCGGTCTGTGCAATGTACTGTATCTCCGTCGTTTATAAATATTTCCCAATAAAAAAATTGTCAAAGATACTTGAAATGATACCCTTTACTATGAAAAAAAAAGTTAAAAACCTGCACCCATTTCGCAAAAAAAAAAAAAATTCACGAAAACACCTCTTTTTTCCGGCCGCGAACTAGGTGTTAATTTATACAAAAAAAAAGCCATGCTCGCTTTACTACTGATCTAAGTATTCACCTTAAACCGTAGAAAAAATTCGCATGACTTTGTAAATGACAAAACCAACCAACAGATTCTGCTTTGATCTCAAATGCAAAACAAAAGTACATTGGTACTATTATGCAGCACGTAAACACAAGCATTGTTGTGTTCACGTGTCCAGGTATTTTATCTATGACAGGTGATCTTGTGAGAATATGAATATCTCAGTATGATTTTTTTTTGTCACATATATGAACACACATTTATGCATACACACACACGCACGCACTTTTGTTCAATTAACATTAAGCGAGAAAAAAATGTAGACGAATTTTGATCGATTTTCAGTTTCGTCTTTGAAATCATGTATTTTTACGAATTTTTAACTGGAGCAACCACTGCAATTTTTTTCATGATTGAATCCCCCCATTAATCCCCCTACCCCCAACCCCAATATAAGCGTCGAAATTTTCGAAAATATCCTATTTTATCACGTGTTTCTGGAAACATCAAAACCCCATAACTTATGGAATTAATTAAAAATATTAGATATTAGAATTGGAATTAGATTGAAAAGTATCCAATGTGTTAATCCAGGTCATAGCCCACGTAGAAATTTCAATAGGGTCCGATTCGGGACGCTTTCAGGTTGCCTGACTGCCCTAGTAGGGCACTTCTATGGGAACCCGATAGCGCCCTGATAGAAAGTGTAACGTTCTGTCACATATGGGCCTTATCTGGCTGCCTGATCAGGCCGTTATCCGATTGCCTGACCAGGCGTTTATAATGCTGCCTGATCAGTTCATTATAATGTTGCCTGATAAGGTCCATATAATGCTTCCTTACGTAGCCAGTACACATACATGCTCGTGCACATACACACTCCACAATATATTTATACAAGACCTAGAATGTATTTGTCAATATAATTTTTATTACGTAAAGTTACAAAAAAGGTTATAATCAGATTAATTAAAGATAGTATAGAGATCATTATGCATAATATTCCATCTATGTTTTATGTTGAAGTGTTTTTATTCCGAACCGCTCGGTTCCCTCCTAATCCTTGGCATTATCAATTACTTTTCTCACGGCTTACTCAAAATCCTTTGACGGAAAATAGACGAAAAATATACGCTCGTTCAATTCAAACGTCTCGTAAATTATTAGTTCGTATTTTTTGGACATGAACTTGGTGAAAAACAATTTTTTTAAAGGAATTTAAACATTAATAACGTATTAAACGTCCATATATATTTTTAGGTTATAGATATCTTGTTCACATGACGATGACAGATTTTGTACTGTGTTTTGAAATTTCGAAATACAACGGAATCTTCTAACACGCATCCGAGTTGCATAACGCCTTTTTTTCGTCACACTTCTCTTCAAAATGCCGTTTATCAAATTCATTTATGTCAACTATCGGCGAAATGGCATAAAAAATCGTTTGGGAACTTTTTTGATTTTTTGTCCGGAAACTTTTCGCTGGTAGTGTATATATATATATATATATATATATATACGTGTACGTGGTCATGGAGGCATCGCCGGTCGGCATTACTTACAAAGTACACCGACGATGAGCGTCCACGTCGTATTTCCATGCGAGCTTGCGAACGAGCGTCGGGAATGATGACACCGCTTTTGTCGACGCTCGACGCTAAATATCGCTCTCTCTCTCTGTCTCTCTCTCTCTCTCTCTCTCTCTCTCTCTCTCTCTCTCTCTCTCTCTCTCTCTCTCTTTCTCTCTCTCTCTCTGTCTCTCTCTCTCTCTCTCTCTCTCTCTCTCTCTCTCTCTCTCTGTCTCTCTCTGTCTCGTTCGTACAGTCTACTTTCAACCGGGGCACGAGATTGCAAAGTGTGAGCTTGCGAGTTACGAGCTTGCGATTCGCGTCGCATCTTCACGTTCGTGAAGCGAGCACTCCCGTTTCGTCTTCTTTTTTTTCTGCTCGTCCTCGAACGAAAGCTCGTTTCGAAAGTATCTGTCATTGGTGAACATTTTTTTTCTTTTTAATACATTGCATCCGAATCGGGTTGGTCTTTCAGTTGAAAATTTTTATATTTTCGGCTTGCCGGGGACAACATTTTTCACCGAAGGATCATATAAGAAAATTAATTGATTTATTATTCGCGCAATCGCACTCGACTGCTCTCATTCGAACGATTTTCTCAATTTTTTAAAATTTATAAACGGCATTCTCTCTTTAAAATAACCAAATCGAAATACAACCTGCGCTTTTGGACGATTATAACATTTATCATAACAATGGAATATCGAGACTTTGTAAACTTGTAAACGATGGGATAAAAAGTCTTAGAAAGAATCCATAATAATCATAGTAACATCAATCACAATAATGATACGCAATAATAATAATACTAATGCACAAATAGACTAATAATACACAATAATAATAATGAATCATCAAAATGATAACGGTAATACACAATAATAATAATAATATTAAAATGAATAAAAATATTAATAACAATGACAATAATTCTTTAATGCAGAATTTCTCGTCAGAATTTTCTCCCGCAGCATACAAAAAGTCAGCAGGCAAATTTAAGTATCGACAGCAATGATGAACATTGAATTGTGCTCATCCAGTAATAGCAGATTCACATATACATATATATATATATATATATATATATATATATATATATATACATGAAAAGGTAGGTATGAGCATGGCGGAAAATACATAGGGCTTTCTGAAGTAGTAACTGTCCAGAGAAGAGTTCGTAGAAGGAGCAATCTCATCCCATACAAAATGACGTCATTCACTGACGCTTGCTCAGCTCCGAGAGAGAAAAGAGAGAGCGAGAGAGAGAGAGAGAGAGAGAGAGAGAGAGAGAGAGAGGGAGTCGCTCGATGATAAGAGCAAGAGCGAGAGTACTCGACGCTAACGCTGGAATTTCGGAATTTCGATCGATATAACTCCCCCCTCCTCCTCCGCCGCTCGTCGCTTCGAAGGAACGGGGAAAGGAGCACAATGGTTATAGTCGTGAGGGAAGCGGGGCGAGGGGTGCCTACATACGAACGGACCTACCCAATACTCGTGTCGTAACATACACACCTTTGTTACATATATATATATATATATTTCTCGGGCATTCCATGTCAAATCGAACCGTCGACACAATCCCTCGAATTTCTTCCGGCCCCCTTAATATTCCCAACGTGTACGTAAAATAGTTTTTAGATACAGTTATATTGGGGGTGTCCCGGTGTTTCTAGAGGGCTCTCAAGTTTCGCGCGAGTCGTGGGCAGAGTTGTCAATCGTCAAGTGTCAATAGTCAAGTGTCGCTCGAGGTACAAATGGAACGCCCGCTAAATCTTCAGGGGCGGTTTACGCGTGCACCCCGAGATTGCGCGTAAGCGATTTTCCAAGCGCTAGTAGTAAAGTCCCGTACGGGTCAGACACGAAAGCAGTTAACAGGAAACTGCGGCGAACCGTGTTGTCGTATCCTGGGAGTTTTTTTTCTTGCTTTTTTGTTCGCTATCGTAGCTCTCCGATCGCGAAATTCTAGCGCACGTTGGCTCTCCGCGACCTTACACGTGGCGCACTTGAGGGGTTACTTTGGCATTGGAAAAAATCTATTCTTTTATTGTTGGTCATTATTTCCGGTCATTTTACGGCGTCTTTAGAATGAAATTATTTCAAAATTTGATTTTTTAAAATTGTTTATCATGATTTCGCGTAATTTCAGGGCGTTTTCCGAAAAAAAATCATTTCGAAATTCAATTTTTTTTTATTGTTTATCACTATTCCGTGTGATTTTGGGCGTGTTTGAGAAAAGATTATTTTCAAATTTGATTTTTTTGATAATTATTCACTGTTACTTTTTGGCATCTTTGGGAAAACATTATTTGAGAATTTCGATTAGGGGTGGAATTATGGGGTTACCCCTTATATTATATATTATTATAATTATAATTTTATAAACCCTTATTATTATAAATTAAGTGAAATTAAAACTTAAACTTGAACTTAAATGACAAATATATAACTATATTTTTTAATTATATATTATTATATATAAATATAATTTATTATTATATATAGGGGATTATAAATTTAATTCGGGCGCGGGTTAATTTGAACGCATTTTTCTCCCAATAACATTTTTTGTGGGAGTCTGCAAGATCAACTCGAACGGTTTTTCATATTCTTTCATGCATTTTTCTTAATTTTCGGAAACATATTCCCTCTAATCTGTCGAGCCATTTTTTTCGGTTTTTTGCTTAGAACATTTTTCTATAAACTCAAAGCGCAAAATGGAACGGCAAAAAAAAATATTGACTTCAAGTGGTGATTTGTTTTTTTCTTGTAATTGACAAATTTGGCTGGACAGACTGACAACCGTAACATTGCAAGAATTTTCTTGGTCTACTCAATCCAAGAACCGATGGGGCTGTTATCATTCAGCCCATAGGAAAGTGTATTCCCAAAAGAGGTTGAATAATTTATTGTTAAATTGATTTGAACTTAGGAATAATTAGTGAAGTAGCCATAAATTTATTATTTGATAAATAAAAAAAAATCATGTTGTCATTGTGGCTAATGAACGTGATAGATATTTTTCAAGATTTTTTTTACGAATTAGTGTTAAAACAAAAAAAAATCTCGAATAAACGCTGATGTTAGGCCTGACCGAGGTATCTCACCCATTAAGACTTCCATCCCACCTTACATCTCACCCTGTCACCCATTAAGACTTCCGTCCCACCTATCGACAAAATGATCCATACACGGCGGATCGCTTTTCCCGGAAATCCTTTTTTCCCACATTTCCGACTTCTTTTTTTCTTACTCTTCGGGGCCTTCTTGACAGCGGTGCGATATCGCTCATCGGACAAAACGAAAATGCAATCGAGGAGGAAATCGCGTTGCTACAGCCCGACCACGTGGCTTTTCAGATCGTCCAGGATTTTCGAAGGCTCTCTTATTCACGCTCATACTTATAGATCTGGCAACTCTGTCAATTTTCGATAGCAAGAGTGAAGCTCTCATTGCAAATGATTTACTACCAAGTAGTAGATGATATCATTGTAAATAAAAAACGCTGATTTAAAAATTTACCATTGACTAATGGAGTTGATGAATTTTTGAGATTGGATATGAAGAACGGAGTAAATTTCATCAATAATTATCGAAAAATCTTAATTACTGATACATTAAATTTAGAAGTTAAAAAGTTGGTGATGAAAAACATATGTCCATTCAAGAATGATGAACTAAATGCTTAAAATTTCAGTATATAAAAAAGGAGTGCTGTCTTAACTTGAATCAACTTTTCCAAGCAGCAATTGTACCCGCCTAGAAATCTTGACCTGGCAACCTGAACACTCATCAAGCCTGGATCAAGGTCTGGAATGCACGCCTGATCGGTGCCGGATGTCCATCGGGTCAGTGGAACCGTAGTACGGGAGTAAGAAGACTATCGTACCGCGGCCTAACCAGGATGCCTTTTTACTTCCGTATATCAGAAAATACTGATATGGCCCTACTAGGGCTTGGCCGAAAAAGGACCTATAAAAGCTTGCCTTATAACTGCCTCAGCATTCCATCAACGCACATAACCTCCTATATCCAAGGTGGAAATTTCAATTCAGCTGCATATTATTTTTGTATAAATTTGTTAAAATATTATCTTTTATATCTCCTTATGTTGAAAAGGTTTTTTTGTAATCGTACTTTGTACAGGAACGGTGTAGACGATCGGTTTAAAATTTTTGAAGGTGCATTCAGTATATGAGAGAGAATTTACTGCATAAATTTGAATCAAATGGTAGGACTCCACCAATTATCCCGAAACTCCCCGTGCCAAAAATTGGCACCGCATCCCTAATACAATTCGAGGCCTTAAAGGGATTATTTGTGGATTCCATAGTAGAATATTCTTTAAAAGAGCCGGACGGGACCCCTATTAGGGAATGGTAGACCAACAAGACTGATTTGAGTCCTGCTTGAGAACAATAGCACCCCCCACCCTTTATTCTCCCTAAAGAAATTTTTCCCGAAACCCCCTTCGAATAAGTCCATAGTTTATCAATATTTTTCAAATAAAAAAAAACTCAAACTTGGCAAGACTATGTATCAATTGTCTGTAAAATTTCGACCTGTTCTTCCCAACACCCTCATCAGAGAAAAATATTGAAAATCGACCGGTTTTTGGGCCCTAAGTCTATGCAGACCCGTTATCATCCCAAGGCATGTGGCAGGCGTACATTGACAGAAACATTCTTTTCATGTTAACTAGATGCGTCTAATTATTTTTTTTTTAATTTGACTAAACCAGATTTTTCGTAAAATCAAATTTTTCCTATTGCATTCCATTATTAAAATGATTTATTTCAAATATATTTATTTATTCAAATGAAGATCTATTTAAGGCCTTAGGCTACTCTAGGATTTTCCAAAAATCGATTATTTTTGTTAAAAATGTACCTTGGTTCCTATAAAATTATATTCCAAAAGATTATGGGTATGAAAAATCTCTAAGAGTCGATTTTCGAATTCTAGCGCAACCCCTCTTGATTCATGTCGTGACTTTCTACTAACTTTAAATGCGTTCATCTCAAAACTACATTTTTCAAGTCGGCCGGACTCATAACTCAAACAAATTTCAACCGATTCACTTGAAATTTTAACTGTATATTTAGACTTACATTTTCTGAGGCACTACGAAGGATTTTTTTATTATATTCCATAGTTCCGTTTTATAAAAAAATTTCTGACGATTTTCTCATGGAATTTTATACTTTTTGATTTAGAAATGCGCCATTTTGACAAAAAACAATATATCAAAAAAAATCCTACGTACTTCTATAGCTATTCATATATATAATCGAAAAAACTTTAGTGTCTCATCATAACTCAAAAATTATAGGAGCTGTTGGTCCGGCCGTTGATCTTCCAGAAATAAAGGCGTCATCGGAAAAATGCTGCACTGTCGCCATTTTGACATGTATCGCTGTGAAAAAATAATTTTGTATAGCCAATTACGTGTATAATAAAACCCCTATTTTGTAATTTCGATTTATTACACCTTAAAGCAAGTTTCATATTTCATGTGTGTTAAGTGATTATTAACTATCATATAAATTTTATTTTAAAAAAAGATTGTGAACCAAACCAGTCAGGCTGGCCCCTCCTGCGCCCCCCCCCCCCGCCCAGAAAAAATGCTGGCTGCGCCAATGCGCGAGTCCTAAATTGAAGTAATAAACTTTTGATCCTTTTCCTCGCCCATCCATTCGGGATTTTTAACTCAATCTTAGAAAATCGAATGATCAGCTCGCGAGCGAAGTATCGAAAAGTCAGATATTTTCGATCGGACAACTTCAAAGTCTTCACAGACTCTTTTTCCAGTCAAGTTGAGTTCAGCTTTGATTCTACGAGGACAATCGACCGAATGGACAAGCCTGTCGACAAGAATGGAGAACATTGTCGACTCTCGTAGACTGCGTTGAGTCATACGTCCCGCAATACGTCATTTGCGTCTTCACGGACGCCACGACGCCTTTCAAGGATAACCGAAGAACTCGTTTCTCATGCTGGTCCAGACGCAGCTTGACCCCAATGAAGTCATCGTAGCAATGGGACCAAGCTCAATGTCTCCGGTTTTCCATACATCTCAATAACTATTACCCTCATTTTTCGTTAAAATAAAAATACAAAAACGAGCGATTCCGTATCTTTTGGAATAGCGCCAGGCTTCTGGAGTCTCGTATGTTCGTGGGCGATTGCATGCTCCTGAGCTCGCAATGAAGAGGAATTATTTTGCACTCGAGACGAAAATCTTTCGCTTGAATATCGCTCAAAATCCCACAACAAAAAAATCAAATCTCGATCAATGAATGGAGATACGCCCGTATTATATTCATGTATAATAAACATTCGATTGGAATAACGATGCAATGAGCTGTTGTAAATTATTTCAGATTTCTAGGTCAAATAATTCTGCATATACGAAGAGGGAGGGAAGGGTTGCGGGAGGACAACTATTGACGAATCAACTGGACGTTGAGAGACCTTCTCATCGCGACGAACATGTCGAAGGAATGCAAAATTTCCTCTTACCCCTGAGTAATTCAGGGGATGATACTTCAATTCGGTTTTTGCATATTTTACGTCCAATCAGGGCTTCTTTTCGGTTTTTTATTTCTCCTTTGAAATGTAGCTCGTTACCGATGGAACTCTTTAGCCAAGATTTCCATTTCTATCTACATTTTTCATCCCCTATTTTATCCTGACAGCCTCTGAAGTATTTACGACTTTTTGAGGTTTATTGATGCTGATGCCTGCCTTAACAAAATAAGTGTCGCCAACGACACTTATTTTGTCTCTCAGAAATCTCATGGCTTTGTTTCCATTAGAAGCCTGTTGTAACATTCTGCAATTAAGGGAAAGGGTTAGTCTTTCTATGCATAAATAGTCGCGGCTGTTAATAAAAGGCACGATATCTTTCTTTTTTTTAAAATAAATTTTGAAGAAATTTGTTAGTGAAAAAAAAGAAAAAAATTTAACTTTCTTTCACCGCACTTTTATGTCATGAACCTATATTCCTTTCTCGTATTCATGCGATATATCGTGTTTTATATTTATTTATTTAACCCTTCGTGGTCACACTGGGTAGAATCGACCTGTCGATCAATTTTTGCCGTAAATCTATAATAGTTCCCGAATTCGAATAGGAGTATATTCACTATCTTGCCTGGAATTTGAAGTATCCTCATACCATAAAATTTACCCTCTTCACATGTCGGAATAAATACCTTTTTTTGGAACGCGCTCTATGCTACAATTTTTTTCCAAAAGTAGCATATCTAAGGAGTATCACGTCCAAATTTTAGGTAGAAATGTTGAAAATTCACGGAACTATGATTTTTTTGGTGAAAAAGTGTCTTTTTTGCGTTTTCACCTCTTTATGAATTTGTTTTAACATGTCGCCATTTGATTTCTTATAAATAAATTTTTCGTACATAATCTAGAAAGTTCAAAGCATGTTTCATAATTTTTTCAACCACTTCGGACGGATAGTTTGGTCACAATACTTTTTTGAAAACTGACTGGGCAGAATCGACCCAAATGTGACCACCGCCATTGAATTTGGAAGTGTCACCACGAAGGGTTAATTTGAATATATTGAATATTTAAAAAGAACAGCTTGAACAAATAAAAAATATATATATTTGAGACAAACAGGGTCGTAGTAGGCTGTGAGAAAAGGAAGAAAAAAACCTAATTGTTTTAAATAGATCCTGTTTAAATGAAATATTTTTTGTTGGCAGTGTAGTATTGTAGAGACAATTGCGCCATGTTGGCAGTTTCGGTATTCGAAAATTGGCCGAAAAGTATGTACGTTAGACGGGTAGGTGGCCATTGGGCGACTATATATCTATTGATCGTTCATTCATGCCGCCTTTGCGCGTTTTCCTCCCTGCTGGCCTCACGACCACCCCTTTGACGCGCAACCCCCTCGTCCTACTCGTGAATGCCTCCTCGCATAGTCGTGGCCAACACACACACACACACACACACACACACACGTACACACCTAGTCCTTCTATAACCTCACGATAAGGAAAGGACGACCCAACGACCACCATCCTGGATCAGCCTCTCTCTCTCTCTCTCTCTCTCTCTCTCTCTCTCTCTCTCTCTCTCTCCTTCTCTCTCTTTCCCTCCCACCCCCTCCGTTTTCACAGCTGCACATGAAGTTAGGCAGGCTAACCGGAGAAACGCCTTTCACGGTGATCCCTAAGGATTGCCAACTGAAAAGCAATTCCTTACATCTCTCTTGTCGCGCACGTGTCACTTTGACATTCACGATTCTTCACCACAGCTCTTTTTTACTCTTGTGTGCTCGAGGGCGCGTGCGTACCTGCGTGTCTGCTAGAGCGCGTGTGTGCACCTTTGTATGTGTTTGGAAAACCGAAAGGCTCGCCAACGCCTCGACATGCTCGGCAAACGATTGCAACGTAAGAACAACCGAGTTCTTAGCCAGCAGAAAAGAGACATGAAGAAGCTGAAGCTTGGATAGGTGCGGAAATACAGAAAAAAAAACGAATCCGTCTCGAGTACCTTGTACGTCGAGTACGTCGTGTATATTTGTCTGATCCAAAACTAAACTTTTTCCCCGTACAGAGAATTTTTAGTCTTTTGAATTCTTGTTATGACTTTTTTTGGAAATAACATTTATTAAAAGTAGACGAATTCTTTGATTTTTGCATCTGGAATTTAACCATTTTTAATAACAATAATAATAACGTTTTATTTTTAATTATGATAACGATAGCTAAAACATTTGTCAAAATTCGACGATACTTTGATTTTTATATTTAGAATTCATCAACACTTGGCAACACTTGGGACGCGGGTCTTGGAGGAGCGGAAGGTGAACATGTGATACGCATTCAGTGCTAGTTACAACTCGCTAGAGTCATTTGATTGTCCGTAGCGATTTTTTTTCGTGAAACAATTTTTTCTAGTGCATTCTAAAAATGAGTGACATCAATTTCGAGAAACGGTGTGCTGTCAGGTTTTGCTTCAGACTTGGTGCGCAGTGCAACGGAAACTTTTGCAAAACTTCAGCAGGCCTACGGACACAGTGTTTTGTCAAGGGACCAGGTTTTTCGATGGTTTAAGGCATTTTCCGAAGGAAGAGGGTCGATTGAAGATGAACCACGTAGCGAAAGGCCTTCATCTTCAAGAACCGATGAAAATGTCGACAGAATTCGGGATCTTGTGCGTTTAGATCGTCGGCTGACAGTCAGAATGATCGGGGAAGAGTTGAATTTGACTCACACGACCGCTCATCAGATTTTGACCAATGAATTGGGGATGAGAAAAATTGCTGTCACACGGTAATTTCAATAAACGAGTTTTTGGCCAGTAAAACCATTCCTGTGGCTCCTCAGCCTCCTTATTCGCCTCACTTGAGTCCTTGTGACTTCTTTCTCTTCCCGAGATTGAAAAGTCCCCTCAAGGGACGTCATTTTGGGAAACTCGAAAGCATTTAAACGGCTGTAACTGACCAGCTGAAGGCTATTCCAGTAACCGCGTTCCAGCGCTCCTATGAGGATGGAAGAACCGTCTCTAGCGCTGTATGGCTTTCCAAGGAAGTTATTTCGAGGGAGAAAATATTAAAGAGTAATTTTATTCGAATAAAAAAATTGAAAAAAATCAGTCTCGTTACTCAAGGCCTTGGGCCACTCTAGGATTTTCCAAAAATCGTTTTTTTTTTGTTAAAAATGTACCTTAGTACCTATAAAATTATATTGCAAAAGATTATGGGTGTGAAAAATTATTATAGTGCTTAGTTCCTTTTTTATAAACAATTTTCTGACGATTTTCTCATGGCATTTTATACTTTTTGTTTTAGAAATGCGCCATTTTGACAATAAACAATATATCAAAAAAACCCTACGTACTTCTATAGCTATTCTTATATATAATCGAAAAAAACTTTAGTGTCTCATCATAAAACAAAAATTATAGGAGCTGTTGGTCCGGCCGTTAACCTTCCAGAAATAAAGGCGTCATACAAAAAATGCTGCAAAGTCGCCATTTTGACATGTATCGCTGTGAAAAAATAATTTTGTATAGTACATTACGTGTATAATAAAAGTCCGATTTTGTAATTAGTCTGCAATTATGCCAAAATGTTATTGAAAATTTCGTCAAAACAGTGAACGTTTGCAAACAGGGACGAAGCGGCGATTTATCGGATATTGTATTCCACACATAACCTCCATGTTTGTACCTTATATTAAAATAAAAATATTCGTACTTTCCAAATAAATAATACGTTTTATTAATAAATTAAAATGTCAGGTCATTTTGAGACACCCTTTATATATATATATATATATATATATATATAATATAGAAACAAAAAGTTATTATTAGCACTATGTATCGTTGAGAATATACGCTATTTTTAGAAAAAGTACTACGCGACCCCGACGTGCGAAATCCAAATAGTGATTAATATTTATCGACATCGTCGCAGTGACGTTTTAGGTTCAGGCTTGCTCTTCGACATTCTCCAAATACACCGATTCCTGGCTATATGTATATGAAACTATTTACAAAAGTGTAGCCATCGATGAGTAAACCTTTGTACATCAAAAAGTACACAGACGTAGATTACAAAACGCGGGCAGTGGTGGCGCGAGCCAATACTCGGATGGGTGACCGCTCTGATGACAACGATCCGGTCATACCAAGGCAACATTGATAATAAAAAAAAAATATTCAAGAGGTGCATAAGCAGGCGGTGACGATAGAGGCGTGGGATCAAGTAGTCGAGGTCATGTTTCATCAGCCAGTAGTACAAACCCATACATGGTCAGGCCGGCATTTTTTTATTTATTTTTTCCCCTTGCTGCTTTAGAAATGGACGTTTCTCGGCAATGGGTGGTGATATTTCGTAATTGCTCGCAAGGAATAACGCGTTGGCGAAAATAGTGGGACGTTTGCGAGGGTGGAAATGAAACTCATCGGTCAGACGAACAATTAAAGTTGGATGATTTTCCACGACTGATAAATCGTTGGTAATGCGTTATCGTTGCAGCCTCGTGTTTTATACGTTGCGCCCATTTTCGCTGAGTCGTTTCAACGTGCCAAATTAAAAGCTCCGTCCTACGTGATATCCAGGATAATAAATACTCCCACTTCGTTTGTAATGTATACATCGTGACCACCCAGTGGCGAGAAAAAAAAAAGAAAGAAGAAGTAGAATAAAAGTGAAGTCCAATTGTTCGGTAAACGAGCCTGCCTCTATCGAGAAAATAAACTTCGTGCAATCTCCACTAATTAAAGTCAGCGGTTATAAATCGAGGATGTATCTCAGCGGGAATGAAGTGGCCACGGTGAATCGTGAATAGTCGATTATTTCCGCAACACTACCGGTAACACGCGATCGAAAAATTATTTCAAATACGCGCTCCTTTTTTATTTGCCCGAAAAATCGAAATGAAATGAAGTTCTTTCGGAAGCTTGATGAATAATTGTGGAATAATCGAGTACTGCAGTAATCGCATTAATGGGGGATGGATACTCGAAAAGTTTTATGAAGGAAACACGGATACGTTGGGAAATCAATGCTGAACTGAAGGTTCTTCGGGAGCTAAGGAAATTATTAATTTTTTGTATACAGCTGAAAGGAGAAAATAAAAAATAGAGGAATAGGATCCAGATGTAACGAAAGCGGAGCAGATAAATCGCAGTGTCTTGCATATTTTTTTTTGCCCGGCTAGACTGGAAGTAAACATTATTTCGGTTCAAAGGCCCAATGCATAAAAATGAAGACACCAATTTCTCCGAGGGAAAATAAACAATAACTCTATAATTCATTTTATCCACAGAATTTTTTCATTGCAAAAATAAATGAGCTATCAGTACAATCAATTATATCTTAAATATTATTCTTTGAAAAAATAATGTAGCTCTGAATATAATTAATTTTATCGTAACGTTTCTTTCCCCATGAAAGAAAAATTAGCTTTGAATAAAATCAGTTGCATCCTAACCTTTTTTTCGCTAGAAAAATTCATCAGCTGTGAAAATTAATATTAATTGTATCCTTTATTTTTTTTTTTTGGTAGAAAAATAATGTATAACCCTAAAAACATAAAAATAACCTTGAAATATTTAACTGTTTTTAGGTTTATTTGGGTTAAATACATGGTGTTCAAAAAAATTTATTGCTCTGAAAATAATGAATAGAATCCAACCAATTCGTCCTTTTTTTTAAATTAAGTATCTTCAAGCCCCAATGATTTTTTTGAAAACCATTCGTTTTTTGTCCACAAACATCAACTTTACAAGAATATCGAGACGGCTGTCAAGCCTCAAGTTTAATTAATTAATATTAATTGTATCCTGTATTTCTTTCAGTAGAAAAATAACGTAGCCTTAAAATATTTAACTGTGTTTGGGTTTGTTTGGGTTAAATACATGTTGTTCAAAAAAATTAATTGCTCTGAAAATAATGAATCGAATCCAACCAATTCTTCCTTTTTTTTTAAATTGAGTATCTCTAAGCCCTAATGAGTTTTTCGAAAATCATATATTTTTTTTCCACAAAGACCAACTTTTCAAGAAAATCGAGACGACTGTGAAGCCTCAAGGTTCCCCAAATAAAATCCATCCGTCAACATGACAACTGAAATTTTGCGGCTATGTATCTCAAAACGTACTCTCAATAATTCTAACGAGTTCGACTTATTGTCAGACGGAACGAGGATAATGTGATCCTCCCAATCTGTTCTTGTTGTTTCCTTTCCCTGCTCGATGAATATTCCAAAACGTCTTTGTTTACTTGTCCCGAAGAATTAAAATCGTCAAAATCGTTATCATTTCCAGCACGATGACAACGAGAGCGCTCGGTATGATCGTTCGTCCATTCGAAAAGTAAGCTACCACACAACGGGGACGACTGGGACAATCAGGTCGGAAGAAACATGCTCGGGGAGAAGCGGTAGGTACACGAGACCCTCTTGCCCCTTTTCCCCCTCCCGGCCAGTCATGAATCTCTTTAATTTTCATCCCATCACTGTAATCCAATTCCGTCGTGCAAAGCTTCACATGCCGCCAGCCCAGCGATGGCCCGTTCGAGAAACGATGCGGAGTGGACACGACTTCCCCAATCCCAGGATCTTCCCGTACCAAGCATCAAATAGCAACGTCTTATATGCGTTTCTTTTTTTTTATATTCGATCAAATAGTGAAAAAACATACACAACGACACACACTCACATGTGTGTCTTTAAAATATGTTAATACTTTTTTTCAAAAAACCTATACGAAAAATTCTTCATTCCTCCTACAACGATTTTTAGTTAATATTTTTTTTTTGGTTATAGGGAAAAAAAAATTCTCGAGCTCATACAAAAAGTTCATCACTACTGCTTCAACGATTTATATTCAATATTTTTTAGTACTAAAAAAAGTGTACTCCAAAGGATATTAAACAAAAATAGTGGTAGTAGTTGTGTGATTTCTAATTGTATGGGTTCCGTCTTTTTTCACGTAACCACCCTTAATTCTATTTTTAATTGAATGAAAATTGAATATATATTTAATAAATATTACACGTACAAAATAAATAAATAAAGAAATAAATAAATATACATATATATATATATATGCATGTATACTCACAAAGAAATGAAATAAAAGCACTAGTAGTAGTAATTGTATTATACAAAATAAATAAAAATATACACATATTTTTAAAAAATATATGTATATTTTTATATAATTTGTATGTTTATATTTTTATATATTTTATAAAAAAATATATATATTTTTATTTTCCCAATCATATGGAATATGATTGGGAACCACACAATTACTGCTACTAGGTACTATTTTTACATAATATTTTTTTTAGTCCACATGCCAATACATATGTATATTTTTTATTTTTTTGTTTACTTTTTTTTCAAATAAAAATATACATATATTTTTATATGTATATTTTTATTTTATTTTACACCCAAACAAACCCAAACAAACTATTTTTATTATGTACCCACCTCCATTTCTATGTTTAATTTAATAAAAATGTAATAAGAATTTACTGTACAAAATAAATAAAAAATAAACATATATTTCTTAAAAAAATATGTGTATATTTTTATATAATTTGTATATTTGTATATTTTTGTATATTTTATAAGAATATATATGTATTTTTATTTTCCCAATCATATGGAATATGATTGGGAATCACACAATTACTGCTACTAGGTACTATTTTTACATAATATTTTTTTTTAGTCCACATGCCAATACATATGTATATTTTTTATTTTTTTGTTTACTTTATTTTTTTCAAATAAAAATATACATATATTTTTATTTGAAAAAACAATAAAGTAAACCAAAAAATAAAAAATATACGGATGTACTGGCACGTGGACTCAAAAAAATATTAAGTAAAAATAGTACCTAGTAACAGTAATTGTGTGGTTCCCAATAATATGGAATCCTTCTCTTTTCACATACCCACCCCTAATTCTACTTATATTCAAATAAAAAAATAATGAATATTAAGCGTTGATATATATATATATATATATATATATATATATATATATATATATATATATATATATACATAATATTCTACCCTAACTATTACAAGAGTTGCCAGTTCCCGCCCTACCAAAAATATAACTCCAAAAAGGCCAAACGATTTCGACATGCCAAAGCGAATCTGCCATTTTCACTCTGCAATAAAGCGATCCAAACGGGCCTCTTCATTAGGGAAAAAAAAACATCTCGTTTAAGGGGTTTCAACAACCAGATTGATTTCCGCACGAGCCAATAACCTACCAACGATAAAATGAAAATTCGTTTCTCCGCGATGTTACATCTTGCGCTACCGAATCTCGATTAATTTGTGTCTCGGTATTACAATCTCGGAAAATAAGATGGCAAAATGATTTCGAAAAAAAAAAAAACACAGAAATGAAAAAAAAAGCATAACTTTGTCCGGAGACACTCCGTTTGCAATGCTCGGTCTTCCAGGTATCTATACACGTATACGCAATTGTTGTATATGGAGTTGCGGTGAGTACACGGCGGGTGGCCTTATATATATATATATATATACATACACACACACATATGTATATTCTCAGGTGGCTCTCACTCACCTCTAGAGGGAGGCAGGGGCTAGATGCGGCCATGTTCCTACATGCGTTCGAGCCTCTGCCCTGCTGGCGATTCCCGTGACACCCTCTGCCCTTCTCCCCCTTCTTTTATAACCCCTCTCCCCCGCACCTCGTTCGTATATTCCACGGTACACACAGAAAGACCCCGTCGACACTTGCTCGCGTGCACCTTTTCTTTTCTTTTTTTTTTTTCTCTCCTTTTTGTTATTTCAACAAACGAACTCGCTTGGCTCGTAATCTCCTGCAGGGTAGTAGGGTTGATAGGAAAATTGTGTGATGATCCTGCGCGTCCTCGTCCTTTGCCTCTTCCGCTTCGTTCACCCTCGCGACTGTTCCTCCAGCTCGTGACTTTTTCGTCGTGTCGTTACTCCCTCGTTTTTATAGACCTCTCTCTCTCTCTCTCTCTCTCTCCTCTCTCTCTCTCTCTCGGCATGTACGTTTTCTTTTAGTACATGGATGGGATGTGGAATTTTTGACGATTTTGCCCGAATAGGGGATGTTTTTTTCGGGGGGGGGGGGGGGTGGTTGGAAACGCAGGAAGGGAGTGCAGACTGGGTTCACTTACACCCTAGGCCACGTCTCGTTCTCTGCTACCCCTCTCCCTCTCTCTCTCTCTCTCTCTCTCTCAGGTCTCTATTCTTATCCGGCTCGTCAATACCACCAGATCATCCCTTTGGATTCTTTTTCTTTCAGTCGCTTCTTCTCTCTTTAATTGCTTCGTCACATTATTCTTCCCGCTTTTTGGCGACTCGTCAATAACGATATTCCTGGTAGTCGTCGTCGTCGTCGTCGTTTTCGTCGTCGTCGTCGTCGTCGTCGTCGTCCTCGTCGTCCTCGTCGTTGTCGTCGTCCCAGTGGTGACCGTTCCTCTCGACCTCCTGGCTGTTCCTCGTTCTCGTCCCTGTCCACCCTATTGCCTTCGTCTCCGTCGTCGTTTTCACCGTCGTCGCCGTCACCGTCACGTTCACCAATCACTCGTCAACCACCACTGTACCACCGACGCATTATAACACCGACCGTGTGACGCGCGCGCTTGTTTTGCCCGTTAAATTCTCGCGACCCGTTTCAACCTCGGATTACAACACAAACTCTCTCTCTCTCTCTCTCTCTCTTCTCTCTCTCTCACACACACACACTCTCTCACTATCTCTCTTACTCTCGCTGCACGATCCGGGGCGAAACTTTCGTCTTTCGCGACTGACCCAAACGATTTTTCGATTCACAGCTCTGACACTTGGCGCTCTCTCTGTCGCCCTCTTAACCTTTTGTTGCCTCTCTCTCTCTCTATATATATATATATATATATATATATATCTGTCTCGTTTCCCCGCCCTTTTTTCAGCAACTGACTATATTTTCTCGGTCGTTTACGGAGACGAAAAAAAAAGGAAAATCCCGTTTTCTTTTTTTTTTGTCCGCTCGCAAGAAGTCACTCACTACCTACGCGAGCATCGAGCTCGTGGCCACAGCGGGACGGTCGCTCGACTACGTTTTCCTCGCATATACGGCTACCAGCCCCCACCCCCCTCGCTCAACCCTCGCCCCACCGAGCTCTCCTCCTACCAGTACCTATTCGTCCTCCCTCTTGGCTTTCCCCTCCCGATACTCGCCTGCCTGCTCACTCGCGAATCAACCCCCGCGAATTTACCCTCTCTTGCGGGATTCTCTCTCTCTCTCTCTCTCTCTCTCTCTCTCTCTCTCTCTCTCTCTCTTTCTCTCTTTATCTCTCTTTCGATTAGCCCTCGCTCTCGCTCTTTCTCTCTCTATCTCTCTTTCGATCAGCTCTCTCTCTCTCTCTCTCTCTCTCTCTCTCTCTCTCTCTCTCTCTCTCTCTCTCTCTCTCTCTCTCTCTCTCTCTCTCTCTCTCTCTCTCTCTCTCTTGTCAGCCTCGCTTTGCGCTCCTTGTTACGGTAGGAGCCGTGTCACGACTGTATTCGCTCGCACTCGCATGGCAGCCAACCGCTAAAGCTCAGGGCCGTGTGCTTTGCGAGCGCTTCCCCGCACGCACGAACCCGCGCAGTTATGTGTATTGAAAAATCGAGAGAAGAGGCTTCAACTCTGTATTGGAGTACATTCATATATATATATATATATATATATATATATATATATATATGGATGCGTGTATGCATACGTTCGTGCGGGAACGATCGCAGCGCTGCTAATGCCGCACGGTAGCCCTCGCGGTTTCTCATTTCAGTAGGTCAAAATTCTTGCACTACTATGGAATTCATCAATTGAAAGTTTTAAGATTATTATTATTCGTATGCTGTATACAGGGCTACTGGTTATTGGTCACGATCCTGCTAAAAGGTTATAGGACATGTTTCCATTATCAAATGACCCAGTAATGCTTTATGCAAAAGTGAAACATTGTCGAGATATTATTTTTATTTACTTTTTTTTATGTGAGCGGTGGGAAACTTGTCAGAAACAAAGAAAAACCGTTTTATGGAATCAAACTTTTTTTTATTATTTGTAATTTGAAGACACAGTAACGAAGAATTATTAACAATAAAATAAAAATAATCTGCAAATGTTTTTTGAACTATGATTCCAAAACTCTGCAAGTCTGCAATTCTTGTAACTTTCTTTCGTGGAAATGCAGGTTTCATTTTTAAAATCACTACACTGCTGAAAAAATGATTTAATTTATTATAAATAGGATCTATTTAAATCAAATATATTTTTTCCTTGTCTCGTGGCCTACTACGACCCTATTTGTTTCAAATATTTTTTTTGTTCAAGCTATTCCTTTAAAATATTAAATATAAACAAATTAAATACATAAAGATTAGATTCAAATTAAATAAATAAAGATACAACACGATATATCGCACGAATACGAGAAAGGACTAAAGTTTCATGACATGCGGTAAAAAAAAAGTTAAATTATTTTTCTTTTTTTTCACTAACAAGGCTGTTATTTGGAAAAATAAGAAAGGTATCGTCGTGCCTTCTATTAACAAGCGCGACTATTTATGTATAGAAAGACTAACCATTTTCCTCAACTGCGGAATGTTACAACAGTCTTCTAATGGAAACAAAGCCATAAGATTTTTAAGGTACTTAATCGTGTACCATTTTTCCGTATGTCTCGTCTGTTTTGTTTGATAGTCTTATACTACCAATAAATGTGTGATGAAACCAAATCACAGATTTATTAGGAATAAATAAAATATTGACTTATTAGACGATATTCAACAAATCTTAACATGAATAAATAAATATATTTAAAATAAATAATTTTAATATTGGAATGCAATAGGAAAAATTTGATTTCACGAAAAATCTAGTTGACTCAAATTTCAAAAAATCAAATAGACGCATCCAGTTAATATCAAAAGAATTTTATCTGTCGGTGTAAGCAACTTCGTCGAATTCTCTGGATGATTTTTTTTTCTCGAAAGCGACATAGTGGAGGCGAAAACTTAGCAATTGAACTTTCACTGGACGTATCTGAATCTAAAAAAAATCAGTATCCTTAAACATTCATCGGTGAAACGCTCGACCTTCCTTAATCCCACCTTTCCCTTCCCCTCTTCGATCCTTCATCTCTCGCGACCTAAAACGTCAACCTTCGCGTCATTGACCCAGGATGACCCGTCAAAAAAATGATCCTCTTAAGCCCATTCCATGCTGCCTCGTCGAATCTCGTTCAAATATTGCCCGCCCGATTTTTTTCATCGTTCATGGTTACATTGAGCCCCTCCAGTTGGTTGGGTTACTCGCGAGATGTCAGCCTTCCTCGTCCGCGCTGAACTCTCCTGGTATTGGTACTAATTCCGC
This sequence comes from Ophion ventricosus, assembly GCA_963932345.1. Classification (NCBI taxonomy): domain Eukaryota; kingdom Metazoa; phylum Arthropoda; class Insecta; order Hymenoptera; family Ichneumonidae; genus Ophion; species Ophion ventricosus. The sequence continues at coordinate 28,332,820 of OZ010716.1, forward strand.
GCACCACGTGAGAGCACGACGAGACGGAGCAGAGCGAGAGCTTTCGAGGGTGACCGGTAAGGGGGTGACATGGGGTGGGGACGGGGTGAAGGGGAGGAAGGGCATGAGAAGGGAAGGGGCTAGGGGGATGATTCTGTATATACAAATCCCGATACTGCGGCGAGAAGCGGCGAGGATTTTACGGAGCTTGCGCAAACGGAAGGAGTCGCCGTTGCGCTTACTCGGGAACGCGCGTGTGTCCCGCTCTGCCTGTAAGGAAATTCTGACAGGAGCGTAACGTGTTGAATGCGGTGCCCCGCGCCGTTTTGAATTTTGCTCACGGGCAAGCTTCGTCGCTGGAAAACCCTTTTTCCCTTTCTTTCCGTGTAGAAATTTGAATGGAGAAAAAGAATTGCCCTTATCTGTCTTCCCGAGACAGGTCTAAGCAAACCCGAGTCAAAATTTTCGCGCTACCTTCAACCCGCAAAATAAAGGTCTCCTTCCCCGAGCAGAGATCGGCGATAGCGAATTATCAGATGCCTAAACGAGGGTACAATGTTTGGAATAGCAATACATTAGGGCCTCCGATGAACCTACCGAATGGCAGAAACTGGACATTGTCACTCAAAGGAGGCCAATGCAGAGCGCAACTGAACCTGCGAAAGCCTTCTGGACCCTCCATTCAGCCTACTGTAGGCGCACTGTAGACCCTCCGGACCCTTCATTCAGCGAAACCGTATTTATTTCGTCATCGAACGGATTACCGATCAGGCCACAATAGAGTGTTGATGGAGGAGATATCGAATTTGGGCTCAAAGCAGGTTAGGTGGGCTCGAGGCAACGGACTTGAGATCGAAAACAAGTTAAGGAGGCCTGTGTTCTGAACGTTTCACTTAAACTTGAGGTCGAAAGAAGGTTTGGGCAAGACTCACAGAGGCTACACTGGACCAAATGGAGGCCTCTTCGTGGCACTGAACTCGACAAATGGGGTTTGGTAGGTTCAACGGAGACTGATGGCTAGTGCATTTACAAAAGATATGGATCCTGCGAGTATTCAGAGGTGGCTATAAATTTCGAGTCAGGAAGGCCCTGATCCACCGTTCTTGTGTACATTTTTGTTGGATTGTCATGCAACACCCACTTCTCATCGCCAGTCACTATTTCGTGCATCGTCTCGTTTTGTTGCTTTTCGAAAATACGTGCTGCCAGCGGCCCTTTCGAATCTTGCTCAGCTTTTTCAAACGACTGGAAATCTCTTGTTGGGTAGCTTCTAATGTAGTGGCAAGCTCCGATTGCGTTTGGTTAGAATCTTCGTCCAGCAACCGCTACAAATCCTCATCTTCAAATGGTTTTTGATCGTGCTGCTCTCTCGCCATCCTCAGCGGTTGAAATCTCCACTCCAGAACCTTTGAAACTACTTCTTCATCATACTGATGGATACGGTATCTTCTCCCAGTGCCTGACGAATCATCTCCTCAGCCTCGGAAGTATTTTTCTGTTTAATTCGAACGCCTAAAGCATGCAGTGCCTACTATTTGCGCGTTACAGCAACTCACTTTGCTCACGATGTATATGTTGAGGTTACGTTAAGCTGTTAGTCCGGAAAGATAGTCTATCAGGTTGGTATTGTATGACACCCAGACCAAGAAGGTTATTTTCTTTTCGTTCAAATATTCAATACAACTGCTTTTATTCTCAGGCCGAAAACTTATTTGTACACTTAATATATAGAGGTCGTTTCAAGGACACTCTCGTTGAAATCACCGATGCATTTGAAAAAAAAATTGTAAGGACCATCCTCAAAATGGCCAGGTGTTCGGATAGTCAACATTACATAGAGATGGCGGGTTTGAAAGATTCTTGCCCCATAGATATATCTGGATAACCCTCAGCAGAATGAAGCTCGCTGCCATTAGAGTCTATCGCTGCGGCACGCGATATTATTTTATTACACGTATTATCTCTCTCTCTCTCTCTCTCTCTCTCTCTCTCTCTCTCTCTCTTTCGTTCTCTCTCTCTTGCTCTCTCACGCAACGGACTCTTCAGGGATTTCCAAACCTTCGCGGATACGAACGCCAGTCTCGTACACTCAACTACTACCGAAATTTCATGAGGACACCCGCGTTACGTTTCCCTTCCCCTTTCTTCTCCTGCCCTTCCACCTCCTGCCGTTGTAACATTAACAGACCATGTAATTGGCTACGGAACGATCAATTTTTTATGTTCGTTCCAAATAAGCTCGTTCTTCGTTGCAGCTACGAGGAATGAAAGAGAGAGAAAGTGAGATCAGGCTACGTAATGACACACGCACGAGTAGCAATTTCCGGAATGCAAGAAGTCGTGCAAACTTTTCTTGCAGTTCCCTTTGGCGCGAAAATTATTGACGGAGACATTGGAAGAGAAAGAGAAATTTGGCAAGGTTAGATTAGATTAGAAGTAGATTGGATTCGATTGGATTGCATAAGGTTCATTAATGCTTTAGGAAAAGGACGTCTTCTGGCATACAATCCTCATACAAAAAATACAAAAAAATATACAAAAAAAACGAAAAATACAAAAAATACGAGAAAGTATACAAAAAATACAAAAAAATATATAAAAAATGAAGGAAAGTCAATGAAAAAATGAAAGAAGAAGGAAATGTGAATTTATATAATATGAGAAAAAATACACAAAAATATACAAACAATGTAAAAAAATTAAGAAAACTCGATGAAAAAACGAAAGAAGAAGGAAATGTGAATTGATATAATATGAACAAAAAATAATTATAAAAATCCGAGTAAAAGAGAGAGAGCAAGCTTAAGGGGGTCAACCACATTCCGTATATTTTCGATGATTTTTAACAAAAATTGGGGCTTTTAGTTCATTTTAGGCTTTTTAATTCATCTTCATAAAAGATGAATTCATATTCAGGAGGTTGAAATACATTAATATAGACTTGTAAAAAAAATTTTAATCCACTTTCATTTCCCATCTTGGTAAAAAAAAGTGGCTTCACTTAATCGTCGATCATTTTTTCTCCGCTTCGATTTGGATTTTGTAAAAATATTTTCAATCGGCATATACAATTTACGGAAAAGAAAAGCAACTGCGATAAGGGGCTTCAAGTAAGAGTTGGTTTAGCCCCTTAAGCTTGCTATCCGATAAAAATGCAAAATAGGTAAATTTCTATTTTTGTCATTTCTATTCAAAGTGTTAGCCGTTTCCTTCGATTCGATGCACCCCTTTTAAATGTGGGCTGAAAAAAAGAAAAAGAAAGGAGTGGTTCATCCCTTAGTTTTTTTTTTTCAATGTACTCATAGAGGATTCCTGATCGTTTCGCATGAGAAGAATTTTCTTTTTTGTTTCACTGAAATCGTCGGACTGCTCGCGGATGAAATTGCAAAATCAACCCTTGACAGTTTCACTCCAAGGGATGTCTCCACCCCATAAAATAGTTTGTCGACCGATAAAAAACGGTACCGAATAGTTTTTAATTGAAAAAGTATAACATTATTGATGATTATTATGAAAGAGTCGTAATCTTTTATTAGATTAAAAATATTAAAAATATTGAAAACATCAAAAGGATTGAAAAGATTGGTAATCTTTTATCAAACCTTGATGGGATTTTTTGTTCTTCTAAATGTTTACAAAAATTGAGTTTACGTTAATCCGTTGTTAGGAATGTAGGATTTAAAAAGGATTAAAAAGATTGGTAATCTTTTATCAAACCTTGATGAGTTTTTTTGTTCTTCTGAATGTTTACAAAAATTTAGTTTGCGTTAATCCGTTGTTAGGAATGTATTATCTTGGTGCTAAATAGCCGGAAAAAATTACGTCACCCGTAGCTCGTCTTGCTCATCTAATCGCACGTAAAAAATTACATTCTTCAAACTATTTTTTAGCTCCGGTGTTTTCTAGTGCAAATTAAAAAAAAAATCGTAAAGACTCCGTATAGTCTGCACGATATCATATATGTATATTTTTTTTCAAATCTTAAATTGCTTGTAACGCTCTAACCTCCTTAAAATGAAACCTGACAACCACATCCTCCAGCACTGGTTTATATACTTGTGGTTGAAGAAAGGAAAGCGTGATCATACATATTCGCATGCGATAAAAAAAAGATATTGACGAATAACATCATCTCTCGGCCCATTGTGCGCTGGTTGAGCATAGGTGGATAAAGAGACTTGCATGCTGCTGTGTTGGTTACATATATATATATATATATATATATATATATATATATATACAGTCGAACCTCGATATAACGAATTTCTAGGGAAGAGCAAAAAAGTTCGTTATATTAAAGTGTTTCGCTTTTTAAGGTGCTTCACTATTTGCAAAGGATTCCGTGTAGTAAACGACACAGCAAAGCGAGGAGTTGCCCTTATAGAAGAATTTAATCGGGCTATTACATATGATGAAGAACAGAAAGAGTATCTGCTATTGGTCGTAAGCGAACATCGAGAAAACATGTCAAATTTCAATATCAGTACGATTGCACATGCTATAAAGAATTAAGATAAAGTTACATTGTTATAAAAGTATAAACAATTTCGTATTCCGACAAATAGTTTGGAAAAAATATAAATCATTCAATTTCATTCATTTTCAGAATAATTTGGTTTAAACCCACGTAGCGACCCCTAAATATTTTCCAATTACAGGGAGCCTTGACGATATTTTTTTTTGTCTCTATTTGTCACAATTTGATCGGATGGCCCGCAAAAAATGAAAAATAAAATAAAAAATGAACCACTCTAATATATATATATATATATACATCAGAAGTAAGATATATATATATATATATATATATATGTGTGTGTGTGTGTGTGTGTTCAAAAGAAGAAGATTCCAAAGGGAGAGAGCTCTGTCCCGCGGCTTTCTAGCCACCGTGACCAGCACGGAAACGCGGCTATAGGCAGTGACAGAACAGCATATAGAGTGAGGCACGTGGGGGCAGGGTGGGCGCTCTAGGTTTCTGGGGTTTGCCTATATTTTTTTCTTGTCAGCTGCATACCCCCTCCTTCTCTCTCTCTCTCTCTCTCTCTCTCTCTCTCTCTTCCTATCTCTCTCTATCTTTCTCTCTCTACCTCTCTCTATCTCTCTACCTTTGTCCACTCTCTCTCTCTCTCTCTCTCTCTCTCTCTCTCTCTTCCATCCTCTCTCTCTCGTCTCTCTCTCGTCTCTCTCTCTCTCTCTCTCTCTTTCATCCAGAAACAACCCTTATGCGATAGTCAACCCTGGCAATCCATGCGCGCGCACAACGTGCACACAGCACCGACCGAGCACAACCAGAAGTGGAGACACCAATGCACACAAACTCACACACACATCACACATACACACACACACACGTACACACAGAGAGGCGAAAATATCCGTACACATTGGCGGCACACAGGTACACATCGAAGTTCGGGAGAGGCTGCTGGAATACGACGAATGTGGAACAGTAGGTCAGCGCACTCCGTGAACCCCGCGGCCTACCC